>JASDQU010687725.1:14898-26930 GCA_032191745.1 Picea mariana
CATAAAGTTATCTTTTAATTTGCATCTCACAAATTAATTTGACTAAGACCCACATTCGGCAATTTCTCCCCTTAGGCGCCTAGGGAAGAGAAACACTTGCCTTGGTACTTCATTTTAATTAAAAATTTAACACAAAATGCATATGGCGGAAGTGTTGGGTGCAAAAAGTATATCACGGAACAAGCTGGACATGAAAAAATAAAAAATTAAAATAAATTTCAACTTTATTATCATAAACAAAATCAAAATTCCAAAATTCCAAATTTTCATTTAAAAACGTTAAAAATAATATTGAATAAAATTTAAATAATTGTTTATACTTGTTGGGTGCAAAATGTATATGGCGGAAGTATTGGGTGCAAAAAGTATATCACGGAACAAGCTGGACATGAAAAATGAAAAATGAAAATAAATTTCACCTTTATTATCATAAACATAATCAAAATTCCAAAATTCCAAATTTACATTTAAAAACGTATAAGTATATGACCGAATTGTTGGGTGCAAAATGTATATGATGGAAGTGTTGGGTGCAAAATGTATATTACGGAACATGCTACACATGAAAAATGAAACATGTGAACCCGCAACTCCGCCAACCGGCGACTCTGTAATTGTTGTAATTGTTGGGTGCAAAATGTATATGGCGGAAGTGTTTGGTGCAAAAAGTATATCACGGAACAAGCTGAACATGAAAAATGAAAAATTAAAATAAATTTCACCTTTATTATCATAATCAAAATCAAAATTTCAAAATTCCAAATTTACATTTAAAAACGTATAAGTATATGACGGAATTGTTGGGTGAAAAATGTATATGACAGAAGTGTTGGGTGCAAAATGTATATCACAGAACATGCTGGACATGAAAAATGAAACATGTGAACCCGCCACTCCGCCAACCCGCAACTCCATAATTGTTGGGTGCAAAATGTATATGGCAGAAGTGTTGGGTGCAAAAAGTATATCACGGAACAAGCTGGACATGAAAAAATAAAAAATTAAAATAAATTTCAACTTTATTATCATAAACAAAATCAAAATTCCAAAATTCCAAATTTTCATTTAAAAACGTTAAAAATAATATTGAATAAAATTTAAATAATTGTTTATACTATTTATTAAGTAAAAAGTGTTATAGCATTATATAAATTACTATAAATCTTGGTACAATGTTATAATATTCTATAAATTACTCAGTCTCATGTATATGACGGAATTGTTGGGTGCAAAATGTATATGGCGGAAGCGTTGAATGCAAAATATGCAAAATGTATATCAAATGTATATCACGGAACACTCTGGACATGAAAAATGAAAAATGTGAACCTGCGACTCCACCAACCCGCAACTCTATAATTGTTGGGTTACATGCATTATGTATTAAATATTTCATGTACTATCAAACTTAGATACTAAAAACCTTCGTTGAAGTACCAGACATTAAGAATTTTTTAGAAATTTCAAATAAAACTAATTCGGGAATACTAAATTCTGCATGGATACCACATGTACTGCAACTTGCAACTCACGCATTTACTCTCATTCCAATTTGGTAGGAACTACACTACAATGCAACACTTGTTATATACACAAAGTCTTATCTTCATGCACTTATAAAATACTATCACTCTCTTGTAAAGTGGTTTGTTTGACCTGTGAACTAAAGGGGAACATTCATATCCATAAATTATGTAATACATAGTTTTATTGAGTTTTATAGTTTCATTGTTTGTGTGATATCTTTATAGAAATTCCTTGAAAGATTAATTATTCTCTTAGAATGCCTCACATGTGACAACCCATGTTTTTTAATTATCATTACGTTGAAAAGCTTAACATGTGAGAACCCATGTTTTTCCATTTCATTTTATAATTAATCTTTTATTATAATAAGTGGCAATATAAATATAATTTTAATTTGTATATTTTATTAGAAGAAAATTATGTTTTTATGGAGATTTAATATATGATTTATTTATAATAATTTGAGTTTTTTTGGTGTTAATGTTTTAGTTATTATTATTGTGTCATATGTATTATTATTATTATTTATTATTATTGTGTTATTTGTATTATTACTATTATTAGTCCCTGCCTTTCGGGTTAAGGGACTATTAGTAATTGTTTTTTAGTTTTTATATTAATTTGATATATAAACCAATGTGTGTTGATCGTTTTAACCAAAGTTTTCAAAAAAGCATATAATTTAAGTTGTTTTTTAACCTAAGTTTTAAGTTCGGCATCTTATTTGGCCTCTTCCCGAGGCACATGGGGATGATAGCTTAGGTTATTTTTTATTTAAAGCTCACATTCGTGTTCTATTTTTTACACAACGAAGTAATGCTAGAGATGAATCTAGCATTAATTCACAACATTAAATGTTTGGTGCAATACTTCATATCAGTTCATATATTAGCCCATGTTTATTGCATCCATTTATCTTACACGTAGAACATTGTTGCATGACATAACACACATAGGTACATTGGTGTCCATGAGACAAGGATAGTTGGCCCTCCATTCCTCCTCCCTTTCCCATTGCGTTTTCCTTCCTCCTCGCTTCTAGCTTTGTTTTCCCTTCTTTGTTTTCCCCTTCTACTCGGCATTATAGATTTGTTTTCTCCTTTTGCTCAGCATTCGAACTCTCATCCCCTGCGTTCCCTTCTGCTCTAGCCAAGGTACGTGTTCTTTGCTGCAGCAAGATTAGCCAAATTGAAGGTAGACATTGTTATCACAGCTCCCTGTGAGACATCAATGTTATATCTGACAACTGGAGGAAATTTATATTCTTTCACAGCAGTGACATATTGTGCAATACTTGATATCCTTGCACCGCCTTACTCGGACAAATCTGGCAGGCACTGCACATATTATCGTGATTATCCATATGCATCTTTTCTAGGTAATTCAATTAGTCATTTTTTTCTCAAAAGTTGGAAGTTTACTTCAAAAACTTATTTTATATCCTGGAAACTTGTTCAGCGTGATAAATGTCTGGAGTCTATGCGGATGGTTGTATTTAATGAGATATATAACTTTTCCCAATGAAATTTGATCAAGAAGACTGATGAAGATCAAGGTTATGCATGGCTAGAAGTAGATTACCCACTTTTCTTAAATTTTTTGTCTTAAACATTACATATTTGAAACATTACCTCCTTGCAAATAGTGACCTTTAATTTTCTCTTTGCAGATTATCCCATCAGTGTAATACACTGAGACATTAAATCCTCGAACATTTTTGGCGGTCCTCTAGATAACTAACTCACGAAATTAGTGGGTTGATCTTTCTAGAATGTGACTACAGGTTGGGATTTCTATCTGAATCCTTCGTATATTGGGTTTTGTCTTTTCCTATAGAAGACATTTTTTGTCATTTCCTGAGGCCTCCTGCGCCTAGAGTGTCATTGGCCATGCCTACAACAAAAAGAAAATTGCATAAAAGCTAGTATCCAAGCAACAATAACCAGTTTGAGCAGCGACAACACCTTCAAGTATTTCATTTACAATCTTTCTAAATCATTTCTTGTTGTTGGTTTTTTTCTATAACTATTGGAAACTAAAAAACATGAACAACAACCATTTTTTTTATCTCCAATCTAGACGATGCCTTATACGGTACTATTGTAAGTATTTTTATTCCAGCGATTAAATCAATCACATCCTCTAATGCTCTCTAAATTCCACCTTAGAGTGTCATCCTTCTAGAAACCCATTGGCATAACACTAAGGAGAGTGATGAATACCTATTATCAGACCCATTAGAGACCATTAAGTGAATAACATGAACAACAAACATAATTGGAGGTTAATTGTACTTGGCATTGATTAGTAAAAACTTAGTATTGAATATCAAGAACACCATCAAGACATTTATAACATCGTAATGACTAAACTACCATGTTACCCTTGAGTTTTTGGATTGCTTCAATTCAAACACTTGCAATAAGGGATTCTCCGTACTTACCAATAGTGAGTACACTTCGATGAAGTATAGCTTTGATGGAATAATAGGATTTCTCCCTGGCACATAGGCGGCTAGTATTTCTCTGTGTACCTGGACTATAGTTTTCCTGTTCCAATAGGTGTTGTTCCAAAGTAGACTCCCCATGCTCTCGTTTGCCTTTCCCTCCCTCACTCTATCGATTGAGAACAAGATACCATAAAGAAAGCTACTTCTGTCTATTATTCCGTAGAAGTACCTTTGCTCATATTTGGAATGAAATTTCCCCTCTCCATTGATGATGTTCCCACGTTTGATAATGGTTGGTATTGATTTGATTCAACAGTCAAATAGTGAACATAATAGTTGGGTTCTAGGATTTCTCAACTGGGTCGGCATACATAAAGCATGATTACTCTCATTTCCTAGTTAGCCACTTCTTTGAAGGCCTCAGATGGATGGAATAAGTTCCGCTAGGACCAAAGGATTTCCCTCCGATCTTAGTAATGTTATGATACTGAGCTCACGGAGATAACTAGAATTTTCGCAGAAATGTTGTCTCTAAAATGTACCTGAGCTATCTTTCCCGCAACATCAGTGAGCCCTATTACTAGACTTGTTTCTATTCATCTTGCTCCAGTGATGTTAATGTGGTTTCTTCTGACAAGAATTTCCACTATGCATGCTTTATTTCTTCTTTATCTATGGAGAATATTTCCTTATTAACTAAGAAAATTTTGAGTAGCTTCCTATCACAGCCTTCCCAACCTTCCTACAAGTATTTATTTTCCCTTAATATTCATCACTTCCATTGCAACAATTTGCAAACAGGTTCAATATGTGATTAGAATGCCAAAAAATGATCCTCAAATAATTATTATGAGAAAATTCCAACCTTACATACAAGCACAGTGTCCTACCAATATAGTCTGTAGGTCTACACAATTTCCTACCGCTATATTCCGGAGGTTCTCTTTCCTGTTGCTATATTCTGGAGGTTGTAGGCAATGCAACAGCTCGTTCCCCAATTCCATATTGATATCAACACACATAGTTATCAGTTCTAGGTCGATATCTCGCACCATAACCTGTTTACCAAGTGAAAGAAGGAAGGATGTCACGACACAGGTGAGACACTCATTGCATGAGAGATATTGATTATGTAATGTGTGGAACACGATTTCTGATCCACACATCTAAACTTGTGCATGCATGCTACGTGGAAGGTGACTTATAAATAACGTCAAAAAACTAGGGTTGTACTTCATACATGAATGTCAAAGTCGACGTCTGTGAATGGACAGGAAATGGCACCGCCTCCCAGGTGGAATCAAAACTTGTCATATGCCTAGTAAATACAACTACAATGGGTTCCCAATAATTATCTCATATATGATTAGAGAAAAGGTAAATTGATTTCAAAGTTTTTTAATCTATTGATATAAAATCATTAAAAATATATATCAACTTTATTATTTTATTATTTGATTCTATTTGATTGGAAAATTAATTTCAAAATTTTTAAATTTATTGATATAAAATCATTAAAAATATATATAAACTTTCTTATTTGATTCTATTTGATCGGTATGAAAATATGTATAACAAAAAGTCATAATCAAATCCACTTGTTATTAACAAGACAATCAAAAGACTTGATAACTAATGGAATCATCATACTTGGTGACTTTTGATAACTTTAGCAGTACTCGGGCATCCAACTCAAGAAGTTGACATCGCACCTCCCCAAGTTCCTTGTTCTCTTTGTCAATTTTGTACACAAATTTGTGGCAATACACGTCTTTTTAAAACTTCTTTTTCATTGGTGTATGTGGGATGGCCAGCATTTTCAATTACTCCAACACATCACAACTACAACAATCCATTGATAATAGTAGCGTGATCCAAGCCAAAAGGATTTCCAATGGAGGTCTCTAAAGCTTTCGACAAGTACATGAATCAATTGGTCTTTGGGGTGTCAATGACTACATATTTTACCTTGAAAGGTTGGCACTACAATAGTCAAATCAACTCATGGCAGCTCTTCCCTAAAGGCAGGGACTTGTTGCTCTGCAGCTACCCTATTTATTATTATTGTGTCATTTATATTATTATTATTGTATTATTTGTATTATTGAGCTTTATTGAGCTTTATTCTCATAGTATGAATCTCAACTTGTTTTATTATTGATCTTGAATGATAGAGCATAAAACTTCATTTGCACAAGTTAGTAGCAAATTCGAAAGCCTCTACCCATTAATTCTTGAAAGGATAATACATAGAGGTTATCTCGATAGAGGTTTGTGTTGTAAGTTTGGAATAAGGGAGAGCATATTTTGAAGATGAGACCATATTGGGATGTTATATATTTTAGTATTGTGATAGTTATAGGAACTCAATAGAGCCTATTAAAGATTAATTAACGATGAAAAATAATAACAAATAAGAAAGAGAGAAATGATCACAGAAGTTAACATGTAATTTAGTATCAAAGATACTTACTTAAACTTAACCATAATTATTTTGTACTTAGTTGGTGATAAAAGTGTTGGTACCATATTGTAAGGACTAGGGTTTATAAGTGTAATAAAAGGGTTGACATACATGTGAAGAGTTCAGGATTAAAAAAAAATGAGAACTATGAGTCAAAATAACAATTTAATATAATAATATGAATCAACAAATTCTAAATGTTTTTATTTAAAAATTTTAATCATTTAACTACACATAGTAATCATTGATTTATATTACAATATTTTCTTGGTTTTTTTTAATTTTTACATCAATAATTTATATAAAAATTATAATAATATATGATATAGATTTTAATCCTTTATAATTTGATTTGATATGTTCACATTCTTATTAGTCCTTGCCTTTAGGCTAGGGATATAGTAATCGGTTCACCGATTTTCAATTAGTCTTGCACGTATTTCAAAACATTTTAAACTAAGTTTTTGTTAAACATTTCACATGCAAGTATTTCAAAAAAATTTAGCTTAAATTTTTTATAAACATTTAACAATTTGTCCAATAGCATTTCCATTTTTTTATCGTAAGTTTGAACTTGGAGGTCGTATTTGGCCTCTTCTTGAGGAAAAACCCCGCATTTTCCACCGAAATTTTAGTTTAAGGCATACATTCGATAATAATTTTTCGGGATATCAAGTAATGCTAGAAATAAAGGTAGCATTACTTCCTAACATTATATGTTTTCTCAATTTTTCCCTATGGTTTAATCTAAGTTTGGGGCACCATAAATTCTCTTTTTTTTTTTTAATGTTATGGTTGTGAAGTGTCCAACAACGTCCCACTATCAACTCCTTGTCAATTCCTATTGTCAACTCCATAAGTTCTATGTTGTTGAGCTTCCACCTACACAACCATGCACCTACAAGACCATGTAAATCTTGGTGTTCTTGAATAAACTACGATGTTGTTGAACAAACTAGCTTATAAAATTAACTTAGCAATAAGGTTTTTTCTATCCCATTAGTTTTTCAACAAAAACAAAATTGGAAGGACAACATGCTTATTCTTACCCTGCACTGCAACAAAATTCGAAGGACAAAACACTTCTTCTTACCCTACATTGCACTGTAAGGAGAGGAAAAAAAAACCAGGCAAGGCTTTAATCACAACTCTAGTCAATCTTAATCATTCTAAATATGAAATTATTTTAATCCATGAATTTCAAACTTCAATTTATATAAAACATTCTCATGTTAACTAACTTATATTGACAATGCATTCTATGCATTTGGAGAACAAATATTCTTAATGAGAACTAATACAATCTTTGGAAGGAAAATTGGTAGAGGAGGATTTGGCCCTGTATTCTATGGTTGTATTCAATATGGAATGGAGGTGGTCATCGAAGTACTGTCAAAAACATAGAAACACGGAGACAAAAAAATCTCAACAAAGGTATATATGGTTGCTTAATTCTCTAATCATCGATGTTGTCACTCTACAGTTAGTTATATTTGAACTACAATCAAGCATTAATGTTGGATTCACTAAAATTTATCTTAAAAAAAGGTTTACAGATGTTATATTCAGCTAAATTTCAGTGGTAGAATCAACTAACGTAATAATGCTTTGTTGGGTTCAAGGACACAGTACCAGAAATGCAGGGGTAAYGTGATTRTCTCCCTRCAAATGCTCAAACAATSTCATCACCTTTTGCTCRTAAGAAAATACAAYGTTCGYTGCAGATAGGAAATCCATATTTATAAAATCTAACTGAAATCCTTTTAAATTATTATGAGAATGAATGGGAATGGGAATCAATGAATTAATTACCATCCTTTCCTAGAATTTTTCAAATGAATAGGTCACCAATTATGCCCTTCCGTGCTCCAACGAAGAGTTTTATGTTGTTTCCTTCTTGGTCAAGTCTGTAGAGGTTGTTCTTTCCTTTGCTATTTTTAGAGGCAGTGTATAATTGATTTTGGGAATTTTTTTACCACTGGCTCAAGTTGTAGTTGTCGTTGTGGGTGGGTCTACCAGTAATTCTTGTGTGAATTATGGCTCCCAAAACAACAGTGAAAATGGTATACCAAAACCCTAGGAGGATAATTGGTCACGATTTTTTTAGTACCCCATGAGTATTTACCCTGAGTCATTAGTGCAGCTTTCTTTTCATAATTATATTATGAGTTTTTTTTCTCATGCTAAGATTAGTTGCAGGGTTCCGTTGTTCATTGTTTTGATACATAATGGCTACCTGATCCATGAAACCATGTCGTTTAGTTCAGTTAATGAACATAAGGAATGAAATCACTGACTTTCATGTAGATCTCTTCCTTTTACTTATCTGTGAAGATCCCTTCCTTGTACTTAGGTGAGCGTATCTGAGATTGTATATGCACCTGCTAGCTCCAGATCAATTGATATAAAACTATGAAGGATGTTAGGCATTGTTAGAGCAATGGAACTAGATTTCTTGTTGGTGGCTCAGATGCTTCCCTTGGTGCTACACTACTTAATTCCCCTACTTCTCCTTCTTATTTATACGATTTGTAACCACTTCCTTGGTACCATGACATTTTGCTACTGAAGTTGCTTATATTGATTTTTCTCAATCTACTCAAAATACCCAAATAAGAATCAAAGAGTACATCATCGAACAATAAATTCTTAACACTTCTTATAGTCAAGTGAGTGGCTCCATCCCTTAGAAGCTCATTTTCTTGTCGTAACTAGAGAGAATTGAGTCTCTGGAGCACAACACTTGAAATGAAACAGGGGTTGTCGTTCGATGTTTTGGCTACCTTGTTCCTACCCAAACTATGTGTTGCATTAGCTATTCAAATTGCTTATCACTTGTCCAAGTTTTCTTGATAGGTGTTTAACATTCCTACTACCACTCTATTCGGCCATAGGACCACCATTAGTAGCAATGAAAGAATAAGCACAACTTAGATCTCAGCTCACAAAGTGTGACACATGAAATCCAAGTGTAACCCAATGCACGAGCACAATTCAATCACCCTAGGTTATCCTAATTACATTCCTATTCAACAGTATTTAGAACAAAATACATATCTTAATGTCAATACCATTGTAATAATCATATCTTCATAAAGTAGATTCCTTGGATTAAATAATGTATTATAATACAACATCATTATCCCTTGTACCTATATTTATTTTCACCATTCCTTATAATAATCTTTACTTCAGAGGAATTACATGCATTATGTATAACATAAAAGTTCAATATGAAAGGGGTTTTCAATCTTTCCATCCGTCAGGCGACTTATTCACTGTGACTGAATCACACTAACCCCGCGAACTGTGTGAACTTGACCTCATATCACACCTAGAACAAGAAAACAATAAGGAAAGCAACCTTACCTGCCTACCTTGACTGATTCTGGAGATTCGATTCAGCCGCAAGTTCCCCTACGACTACCTTTTTTTTGAATTCGGATTTTGAATCCGGGGCCAAGTTCAATATGAAAATCTCATTTATCTATGTGTCCATTTTATTATTACTCACAAATGATTATTTTTATAACATAATATCCTCCACTTTAAGTTCTCAATTTCCCTTTTAAAAACATTCATAATAAGCAATCGTAGATACTAACCTACCCCCCCTTTTTTTTAACAACAAAAGTTAATTTGACTTCCATAAAATCCGCCCCCTTAAGCAACTAAAAGCAACTATCATAACAAAAGAATCTCATACTTAGTGTTTTCAATCAAGTTTACAACAACCCAACGATTACTAAATACCAAAATTTGCCAATGCTTTTACAATGCTCAAACAAAAGAATTAAATTTTAGATATACGATAACTTGATGGTGACTCTACGCATTTCCAATTTATCCAAGTGCAATTGACTTGATAGCCATCATATAATTTCTAAATTCAATAGTTGAAATTTCATTTGGCAGCGATAATTAAATTTCAAATTCTAAGATGTAAACTAATTGGCAGCGAATCCAGAAATTTCAATTGCTAACTAAAACATTGGCTCTTCATTGAATTTATATATTTTTGTTTGATCCAGAGATTCAATGCGATCTTGCAGCAAATATTATTCATAAATTCTAAATACAAATTTACTCGTTAACAATATAAAAACTCATAATAAAATATCAAGACCAATAAAGACTGAGATTTGAAGATGTCATTCAAAAACATGCACTCTCTCCATACTCTCTCTTGCTAATCAATGAAACTACACTGGTACCTCTCAGTCAACGCTAGGGGTAATCCTCTTTCCCCTTAGCTTCTTGAGCCGCAAAGGGGCCACACACAAGAAACCAACAAACAATAGCTCCAAAACTTGTCTCGTAAGGAAGAGCTTCCAATCTTTATTCAAGCTTGGTAGCCCAACTCTCACAAGTAAAACATAGTCCACAAAATTTTGGTAGCATAACCTTACCAAGAATAAGTGAGATCCATTTCCCCTCTACACCATTTTTTTTATAGAAATTTATTTACTGCTTCATGCACAACTAATTAACTTTTTATATTAAATTAATTATGATTATTCACCCACGCACTTCTCACACTCTCCCCAAGTTGCACAAGTAATTACCATTTTTATTTTGTTTAAAAAGTCAAATTCCCTCACATTCCCCAATGTGTTCCTATTTTTGTTCTTAATTGTCCCTTTGTTCCCCAAATTCTCATTTAATGAGTGTCTCCTAACTAGATCTTAGTTAGAGTTGGATTAGCAGACTTATTTTAGTTATGCTAGTGGTAGTTTGAATCAAGATACTTTTCTATGTATACACATATTCTCTCATATTATTATTTCCTTCTATTTTAAAAATCCATTATATTAATTTCACGCACACATGTGCAATTTTATCCATTCTTTTAAATTTTTATTTATCTTCTTCCTAGACTTTGATTTTATTTTAAATCATTTTAATTCATTTAACATTTTAACTACTCCCTTAATTAAACTTAGACTTGAACTTAGTCTAGACTTAGGCTTAGACTTTTGTTAGTCTTTTAGGTTTGTAATTTACTGGTTAAATAATTATTAAATGTTAGTCTTTTAGACTTTTGTTAGTCTTTTAGGTCTAAACATTTCAAATAAATTCTAGGCCACCTAGATTTATTGACTCAAGTTTTAATTACACGATGTTCCCTTCAAGACACACCTTCGTGCTCCAAGGGTGCCACTCTCCTTAGACTAGATTTGGAAGTTTGTTCGACCCTTGGAGTCAACACTCCACTCGGTCGACCTTGTGAGCGACTAAGGGATTCTAAGGAATCAAGGCTCCACCTTATTGTGTGCCCCTTAGAAATATTCATGAGCAACTATATCAATCTTCCCTTACGACATCGTGGACCTCTTGAACTAGGTAATCATTAATTTACCGTTTAGAGCATGGAGGGAGTGCCAGTAGGCTATGATAGGGACATTGCCACACCTCTCCCTCAAATTTCGTGTTTCTGTGCATGGTCCCTTTACTCCTTAAGTGAGTCGGATTAACAAGCATCGTCAAGCATGCATCCACTGACATAAACAGTGTCAATAATTTATATACATAAATCATGTTGTAATCAATCATATGTCACATGTGTGTAAATTAAATGCTCAAACAAATACA
>JASDQU010687725.1:27030-66296 GCA_032191745.1 Picea mariana
AGATTTGTGGATTTGGTAAAACTTGTCCAATTAAAAATTCAAAAATTAAGTAAATGGTTTCTATAAAATAGAAATTCAAAAATTAAGTAAATGGTTTCAATAAAATAGAAATTCAAAAATTAATTAAATGGTTTCTATAAAAATTAATAAGACTCAATGTTTATGAGAGAACAATTAACAAATATGTTAACATGTAATATTGTTTCATGCAATAGTTTGTTGATTAGGAAATGTGTTATTTCAAAAGGTATAACACATTTTACTCTATGAAGTTTAAAAAAACATTAAAGCTAATGTCATTTGGACAAAAGTTTACTTTGTGATTTTTAAAGTTATGAATTAAATAAGTAATGCAAATGTTCTTTATTGTTAAATGAAAAGATGAGTAAATATACATGGCATTTGTCTTTGGGTAAAGTTCAATTCAATGCAAACTTATTTTTGTGAAAGGAAAAGTTAGATTATAGTTGGGATATTTAATTCTCAACAAAAAGATAATGATATCATAAGAAAAGTTTGCATGCAACTTATAATATAATAAGTGCTATTGCAATGGCGATGTCCTTATTAAAAAGTGTAATGGATAGTGTAATGAATATTGAGATTTATTAAATATGTTTAATGTTTTATTCACAACACTAATTCATCTCTATCCATATCTCATGTATTTTTTTATAAGATTAAGATTATAGCATAGGTGTTATAAAATAAAATAAAAAGAACGAATCTTCATCTTGCCGGTGATTAGAAAGAAGGGGCATAAATTTAATACATAAGTGAAATTTACAAGCAGAAATCCATGGAATTTATTAAATGGGTAGGCCTTCCCAAGGGCTTAATACTCCTTGATGAGATTGAAAAATATGGATACACAAGGGAAACAATGAAATTGAAGAATATGGGTATCTGAGGGAAATGGGTTGTGTGGATAAAAAAGAATAAAAATATTGAGAACCAATTCAAGAAAATTGGGAGATTGGTACAATATGGTATAGATATTAGAGAAACTCTAACCAAGGAATTTTTCATGCTCCAGTCTAAACAATATTATGTAGTCAGCCTATTATAGGTAAAACCAGAAGCAAAGACTTGAGAAAACAAAAAGAAGAGAGAAATGCACATCCACGCATTTGTTTTCTCATTAGGAATCTACCTACCTTTTGTTATAAAATATAAGTGGATTTTTTTCAAAGTAAGTAAACAAGTGTGAACTGTGGACTGAATAGAATGGAGAAGGTGAAGTGAAAGGAATAAATAAATATTAAAATTCACATAGATTTAAACCATAGAAATCTAAAGATAATATTCTAAAAGTGTAAAAGATATATAAATCTAAAGATAATATTCTAAAAGTGTAAAAGATAGTGAAGGGATTTGAAAGTCCATCAACAATATCCAAAGCCATGCAAATGTTGATGTTAGTGGTAGCATCAGATAGGTACTTCTGCATTGACATGTGTCTAGCATGTGGAAGTCGTTGAAATCCTTCTATCCTTGAGTTTACATTAATTAAAGGAATAATTAAAATAAAATTATTTTTATTAGTGAATTGAGTTACTTAATGAAAGTGCTAAAAGTAATTAGCATGTAATCTAAGCATGTAAATCTCAAGTGGGTGTGAGAAGTAATTTCAATCGTCAATAACTTTGGATATTAGAAATATATTATAACTCATGATTATAAAAGAAAGGCTAGGGTAAAGGAGAAGGTACCTTTGATGAGATATCAAGGTTGAGTACTTTGATGAGACATCAAGGTCGAATCTTGATGTAGAGAGGGTTGGATCGTGAAGGAATTTGATTCAATATCTTGGATATCTAGAGAAGGAATTCCATCTAGAGATCATACAAGTCAAGCAAAAGAGAGAGTAGAGGCAATGGCAGTGGTAGATGGGTTTCAACTGATAGAATATAAAGATCATAGTAGCACCATACATAAGTGTCTATACAATATTTCAATACATGTACGTTAGTTTTAGTGGAGATAGTCACGTATGTATGTGGGTTTGTTGAAAGAAAGGCACGTACACCTCATAAAGTGTGTTGGTACAAGGTCATATAGAAACATTGGTATTTCCATGTTTTTCTGTCGTGTATATTCTCTTAGTGGGCCATTTTCCCTATTACGGAAACCTTGATTTGACCTTAACAAAAAAATATAAGTATTGGGTTTCCCTCTAGGGTTTTTTCATGGGTTTATACCCAAAAATGTTGGTGTCTTGTGTATGAGATTTTGGTTTCATTGTTTATTCTTATACTGCATGATTAGTTGATTGCTCAGTTGTACTTTTAGTAAATAAAGTGATTTTATTTTGAACTAATTGTTGGGTGTTGGTTTGAAGTAATAAAATTAACATGGTACTAGAGCATACAAAGGGTTGACTCCAAGAAAATAGACATGCTATCAAAGAAAGGTTTCTCTGAGAAGGAGCCTATCTTAGGATGCACAACGACATATCTATGAGATCTGAGTGACCATACGAGAGATCGAGTTCATATCTAGGATTATAGGATAATATATATGGGATAAGGAGTGTCAAGGTGGGTGCTTGAAGGAATAAGCACATATCCACTATATTTTGCAATAGATCTGTTAGATTTGTAGGAGATCATAGAAGATCTATAAACTAGCAAGGAGAAATCGAAGGACTAATTTCCGGGAAACAACATTATTGAGGAAGAACATTAGTTTTTGCAGGTGTACAAAGGTGTACGTGGGTCACAATGATGACAGTCATTTACATACGCAGGTTGTAGTGGTGACAATCCTATACATACATGGTTTGTAGTGGTGACAGTCATGTACAAGGTTGTACATGAACAATAAAAAGAAAGTTTTGACATAAAAATTCTATTGGGTGGATTGTTGGGCAATGGTAGGAGGTCAGGCAGTCAACAAGGAGATCTCAGATAGGTGGAGAAGTAATTCCATCTAGATATATGACCCACATGAGAGCACATAGGAGCAAAGAAGGAATTTTTCTCATGTGCTTGGGTCATCCACTTGAGTGAAGAAAGAATTTTTCTCAAGTGTTTGAGCCACAAAGGACAATGAATCAAGGGGATCTCATATGGGTGAAGAAGGAATATCATCCATAGATCATAGGATGACATATATATTAGAGTAAATAACTCATAGATGGAGCAAAAAAGTGTATAGGGAAGGTTTCAAGGAAATGAGCAAAGGGGTAGCAAGGGAGATAACATCTAACCAACAAAATCGAAGGACTGATCTTGAGGTTTGTAGGGCTTGACTAATTGTTGATTTGTAGTCCTTAGGTGAACCATTACCCCATGGCGAGAGCATGTAAAATGATCCAAAGGTATCTTGGATCATGGATCAATGTTAGTGGAAAGAACAAGTAGTGAGAGGTTCTCAAGGTTGAACAAATTAGAGGGAGTCAACCTTCAGGTTCAGGTGGGAAGGAGCATCCAGCCAAGTATGTTAGATAGGATTCATGGTACAAGATGACCATGCAAGATGCTCAGGAGAAGGAGGATTCTAGGAGCATGTTCAAAGTTAGTGAGTCTTCAAAGACAGGTCAAAGCAAGATGGTAGGGATAAATTATGTTTCATAGGGAGACCAATCAGGTGGATTGGAGAGAAGTCATGGTAGTAGATCTGGTAGCAAACTCTAGGTGGGAGAAGTACCTTCCTCTCTAAGAGGGAGTGTTGATGTTAGTGGTAGCATAAAATAGGTACTTCTACATTGGCATGTGTCTAGCATGTGGAAGTCATCAAAATACTTCTATCCTTGAGTTTACTTTAGTTAAAGGAATAATTAAATCAAAATTATTTTTATTAGTGAATTGAGTTATTTAAGGAAAGTGATAAAAGTAATTAGAATGTAATCTAAGCATGTAAATCTCAAGTGGGTGTGAGAAGTAATCTCAACCATCAATCACTTTGGAGATTAGAAATAAATTATAACTCATGATTATAAAAGAAAGGCTAGAGTAAAGGAGAAGGTACCTTTTATGAGATATCAAGGTTGAGTACTTTGATGAGAGGTCAAGGTCGGACCTTTAGTGTGATACCAAGATCAGGATCTTTGGTGAGATGTTGAGATCAAGAGACCCTTGGTGAGAGACCAAGGTGGGGACCTTTGGTGAGATTCCAAGGTCGTGATCTTTGGTGATATGTCGAGATCAGGTACCTTGATGAGAGATCAAGTTTGGACCTAGAAAAGAAGCACTTTTTCTAGTGTGAAAAGTAGAAGAAAAGATGAATTTTTTCTTACACATGATACTCTACAGCGACANGAGGGTTGGATCATGAAGCACCGTGATTCAATATCTTGGATAGGTGGAGAAGGACTTCCATATAGAGATCAAACAAGTCAATTAAAAGAGAGAGCATAGGCTAGTCATAGGTGGGTTTTAGCTTATAGAAGCCAGATATCAAAGTAGCGTCGTACAAAAGTGCTTGTGCAATATTTATGTACATGTATGTGGGTTTTAATGGAGACAGTTGCATATGTATGTGGATTTGTTAAAGGAAAGGAATGTACACCTCAAAATTTGTGTTGGTACAGGGTCGTACAACATCATAGGCATTGTCAGGTTTGTTTGCAGTGTATATTCTCTTAGTGGGTCATTTTCCTTGTTATGGGAGCCCTGATCCGACCTTAATAAAATAAACTAAGTAATGGTTTTCCCTCTGGGGTTTTTCTAGGGGTTTATACCCGAAAATATTGGTGTCTTGTGTGTGAGATTATGGTTTCCTTATTTATGCTTCCACTACATGTTTAGTTGATTACTCAATTGTTCTTTTAATAAATAAAGTGATTTTATTTTGAACTAATTGTCGAATGTTGGGTTGAAGTGGAAAAAAAAAAACAAAGGATCGTCAATCATTGGGTGTGTAAGGAAGTGTGTTCAACATGGAGTAAACACTGAAATTATTTTTCATTTGAAACTTCGAAAAATATCATTTTGAATAATATTTAATACCATCATTAACAACATTGAAAGTGCTTATTGTTGGTCATATGGACATCATTAGATTTGGGGTGATTATTTTTAATAAATAATGAATTATCATTAAAAGTATCCATCTCTATCATATACTTGGAAATGAGGAGGATAGTTGTATTTCATTTAGGATGATGGTGGAACTTGGATTTCATAATAATTTGGTTGCTACCAAAAACCGAGAAGGAATTTTGAGCTAAATAATAAAATGGATTAGTGCCAAATAACATCTTTTAATTTCTAAGTCATATATCATATAGAAAATTATTATAGTGTAATAGACCGCATAAACAAAAACTTGAACATTTTGATTTGTGGTACATGGGATTTACAACTGCAATGTTCAAGTTTGAAAGTACAATTTCTTAGCGGATTTTGATTTACTCAACTTTCTCCTCGACGACAAAGGAAATTGTGAATGTATTATGAACAATAAGAAACGTTTTACACACAGTAGGTAGAATAGGGGATTTGGAATGACATGATGGTTTAAACAAAGTTCCCTTGGTGATATTGAAGGAGTGAATGTAATAGTAAGTGAAGTTTTTCATTAGTTGTAGTCTTGTCAATGTATCTTGAAAAGCAGTGTGAATGATGAAGATCACACGGGAACTAATTAAAGGGATACAAGAGATGGATACATAAACCTAAACAATCAAAAAGTGTTAGGAATGTGTTCACAAGTGGTACGCATGCATTTTAACATAGAAAATTTTGTAACATGTCAATACACCTCAAACTAGGAATACACACCTCCAACTGGGAAGTTACATATTGTATAAAAAATTAGGGTGGAAAAGATACACAATGATTAGTCTTGCACATAACCTTATGGTTAGTCATAACCAGAGTCGTAATACTAATCATGACTAATAACAATTATGTGTAATACCAATCATGGACAATGACAACTAAAATAATTTGTTCATTATTACCCTTGTTAGAGAGTTGGATCTACTGATCACTCCTCATCCTCACCCTTACCATGTTGGCTAGGTCAATGAAGGGCCTTAGTCCTTATTTCTCAAGAAATAGTGTCTTGACACTTTTTATATTGGTTCTCCCTTACATGATTATGTTATGTGTTATGTCACCCTTCTAGATTGTGTCAAGTTGTTGCTAGGGATTCCTTACCAATATGCATGCTTTGACAAGTACATGATGGAAGAAATAAAGAATATGATGGAGGAAATAAAGAAGATTACTTTATCATTTATTTAGTTATAGATATGGAAGAAATAAAAAAGATTACTTTATCATTTATTAAGTTATAGATGATGGAAGAAATATTAAAGGAATATTTAAAGTAAGAAAATTAAAAGTTTTAATATTAAAGGAATATGACAATCTATTAATATTAATAACCAAAAGAATATGCGCTATCAAATGATATGCATGGTATAACTATTTAAATATAATTTAAAGGAATCTAAATAATCGATATCAAATCCATGCCCAGTTGGATGCGTGCCAAGCCACTATTTCAACATAAACTCTGATATAAAAATTGTCATCATCACTAAAGAAAAGATAAATGCAACGTCATGTGATAATGGATATCAACCATGAATTTAAGGAGACATATTCAGAACTTTAATGAAAGTTTAGAAATAAAAGATAATTAAAATAATGAACGTGTCAAATATTTATCAAATAATTACTTTCAAACCAGATTTCTAAAATGATTTAGACAACTAAGAAAAAATTTATCGGCTCAAGAAAACAAAAAGTGCAACCTTTTTGCAATTATGTGACAATATCTTACTTTTGCAGGCGTCTCTTTTGTTGACGTCCTTAGAATCCTCCATACTTTCTTGAACAAATGAATAGTATCAACAGTCCTTACCAAAATATCCAATGAAGAAACTACATAGTCCATTTACATCTTGCTTTGAAAGCCCCAAAGGTTGAGAAAAACTTATTAATCGCAGGATCAAAACTTTGAGTAATATAGACCGAGTGCACAAAATGGACGTATAGCGAAAGCAGTTGGCGAGTCTATTTGTTTTAGCATGGTTGGAGAAACGGAGTTCCAGAATTTTTCCAAATGATTAACCCCATGTGACATTACTACTTTTCGAGTTGGTTTTGGTTGTGGAGCTTTACATTTGTTTGCACATTTTAGACAAATATGCCACATCCATATTTTCCCTTCCTTTTTCACCTGGTAAAATGGTCATCCATAATTTATATATAGTTATCCTTAAAGTATATATAGTAACCTATTATATGTATATATTTATTATTAAACATATTGTATAATTTTTAATGTCATATATATATATATATATATATATATATATATATATATATATAAAGTATTAAATATTAATTATTACATATAGCGACTTTTGGGTATTTATTATTAAGTTGTCTAATATCAAATAGATGAAAGATATAAGGAAACAAACAAGGATAATATTTTAGGTGCATTATTGAAAATTTTCACTATTATGAATATTTTAGGGCTAGTTTAATTTGCATGGTTTTACAAAGTGCATCTTGTAAAAGATAGAAAATCCAAGTTTATATCGCATTCAATGATTTTTAGGGGTTAGAGATAACTTTAACATATGTAAAATTTAAAGGATCTTAGTAGGAATACAAAAATTGGAGGCACATTTTAAGCTACAACACCAGTAAAGTTGAAAAGGGGTCAGAGTGCTTAGGAAATGTAATAATTATATATACATTAATAAAAATATATTGTTGGTTGCAAGACAGACAAGGACAAGAGATAGGGGGCTATGATTGTTGGGTTACTGAGAGGGGGGGTGAATCAGTAATAGAGTGTTTTAATCCTTTTTAACCATTGTATATAAATGTTGTTTATCTTTATGATCAATATACCATTATCATTCAACAAGTGCAAAATAAATGAACCATGAACAATGAACAATCATACATATACATAGTACACCAGTATTTTTACTTGGAAAACCAATGTGAGAGAAAAACATGGAATGTTTTTTCTTATATGTCTTTAAGAATTACATTCATTGGAAGCACCAACTTCCTTTGTTCTCCAGTTGCAACTGGAAAGAGGCTCCAACCCCCTATGTTTTCATGCTATAACCTGAGGGAAAGCTCCAACTGCCCAATTCTCTGGCTGCAACAACAAGGAGGCTACAAACCCCTATGTTTTTTAGCTACAACCACATATCATTGCCCCATCCAACTACATTGAAATATAAGTGTCAAATAACTGATAAAACCACTATCACATTGTCATTGTGAAATATACCATTGTAAACCTGTACCAATCTGTATCAACAACATGTAACCAAACTACACCAAAAACTTGCAGTCAACCTAGACCAAAAACTTGCAGTCAACCTAGACCAAAAACTTGCAGTCAACCTATACCAAAAACTTGCAGTCAACCTGTACCAACATATACTAGATGTACCAACAACCTGTACCAATAATCTCCTCAATAGATTAGATCTAATAACATAGATCTCATACCCAATATCACAATAATATCACAAGAATATCACTCTTGTCATGTCCATATAAGTCTCTCTAGTCATGTGCCATACATGTGCATACAATCATAATCATGTGCAATGATCCTCACATGAACTAGACATCAAACCCTTACTGTTATGCAACCTCAAACTATACCAACAACTTCAACAACATACCATAACTAAAATCCCTCAACCATGTTCCAAGAAATACAAGAGATGCCTCAACACTCAAACTAACAAGATGTACCAATGATAAATATCAGACATACCACCACTATATTTTTGTAGATACGAATCATACAACAAGTGCCATACAACCATCAAACTCTCTAGGGAAAATCATTAATCTTCCATAACCATATCTCATGTAGACAACAATATCCAACTACACATAAGAATATGACATAACTTTTGAACCCGTAGATAGATTTGTTGTACTTGACCACTGTATAACTTCTTGGAGATTATGCTCAGCCCTTGCAACTTGAAACAAACCTCAACTTCACTTCTAGTAGTGCCTCGTGTGATGTAGGTGAGATGTCCAGCGGGGCCTCGCGTGATAGGATCTACTTGATATGCAGGGGTGCTTCATGGGACATCTACTGGGTGACCCACAGGGATGACCCTAATTAGGGTTTTTCACGATTTCTTCGCACTCCACTGCTACCACGAAACTTTGTCGTCACTCTGTATTTTCTTCGCCAAACCTGTGCAACTACAGATATATCAATAAGTACCTGCAATAAGCCTTTCACAATAGTAGATATTCAATGTGCTCAATAGGTGTTAATAGGAGACCCTTGATCTCTTATTTATACTCTCCAAGTAGCTTCCTCAAGGGGTCACCTTCTAACTAACTTTACCCAACTTTATTCTTTTAGGGCTAACCCACTTCTAACCACTTGTCCACTTACAACCACTTTATCCATAAATAGTAAACTCACCACTTTTGGTTGCAACTAATTTATTTTTAATTATTTTATTTTTGCAACAACTTAACTCATGATTAACTTCTAGTTACAACCACTTTGACTAGTAAACTTCTTCTAGGAGCTTCTAGAATAAATTGATGTCTTTGACCTTATAGGGGCTTCTAGATAACTCATGAGGGTTCTCCAACTTCACAAGGCCATAAATATCTAACCGTGAGGAGCTATGTGATGATCCACATATCACCAGAAATGGAACGACATGCATTATCCACCTAGAGTAGTCTTACCTACAAATAGATTGATATTCATACCTTTATACCTCAAACAATCTTGATTCCCTTAACGATATTGTTGGGGATACCGAAATTTTCTATCGGACTTGCTTCAAGGATTGACATCAATGAAAACCAACCCAATTAATCAACAATCTCCCCCTTTAGCATTGATGGAAACACTCTGATGCAATATTGAATTCATATCGCTCATGCTCCCCTTGTGAACATCGCTCCCCCTAGAATCATGCCTCTATGCTTTCTCTCCAAGCATCTGAGAAATGTCTCCCCCTTTGACATCAATGGAAAAGGTAACTGTTTGTTGGGGCTACTCCCTCCGACTGAACTCTTCCTGAAAATACTCCCCCAAATTGAATTGTCCTCTTTATGGTGCTTCCTCTTGTAAATATAAGACATATAAGAATAGCATTCAAAATCATTATGGGGCAGAAACTATGCCAAGTTTCTGATGAAGATACTCAAAATATTCCCTGGGAAGAGGTTTCGTAAATATGTCTACAATCTGTTCTTTGGTCCCAAAGTACTCAACTTGAATGGTCTTCTCTACAACCTGTTCCCATAGAAAGTGATACTTGATTGGAATGTGCTTTATCTTGGAGTGCATTACTAGATTGTTTGAGACACTAATGACACTTGTATTGTCACAATAGATCAGAATGGGCCCATCATACTCAATTTGTATTTCTGTCAAAGTTTGTTTCATCCATAGAACCTGTGTACAACATGTTTCTACTACAATATACTTTGCTTTGGCTTAAGAAAAAAATACTAATGCCAGTTTCTTGCTTAGCCAAGATACCAAACACTCACCCAAGTAGAATGTTTCTCCACTTGTGCTTATTCGATCATCAATGCAACCTGCCCAATATACATCCCTATATGCAATAAGTGATAGATCCTTTCCTTTTGGATGTTATAATCCAAAATATTATTTACCCTTGCGATATATAAATATCCTTTTTACTGCTAGAACATGTGTTTCCTTTGGTGTTGCTTGAAATCATGCCACTTGTCCAACTACATGCATTACATATGGTGTGGATGTTGTCACATAAATTCAGTTTCCAATCATTGACCTGTATTTCCTCTCATTTGTAGAATTTGAATCATCATATTTACTTAACTTGCAATTGGTTTGCATAGGAGCATTGACTAGTTTGCAATATTCCATTCCGCTCATCTTTAGAATTTCTATGATATGCTTGGTTTGAGAACAAAAAATGCCTTGGTTTCTTTGACAAATCTGAAGACCCAAAAAGAAGGATAGTTCTCCAACTAATGACATTTCAAATTCATTCTTCATATCCTTTGCAAATTCCTAGCTCATCATGTCATCATCACTTCCAAAGATAAAATCATCAACATAAACTTCAATTAAAAAAATACTATCTTGATTTACCTTGATGTAGAAGTTGTTGTCTACATTTCCTTTCCTAAAACCTTGCTACTATAAGTATATTTCCAGTCTAGAATACCATGATCTAGCAACCTGTTTGAGACCATACAAGGTCTTATTCAACCTGCAAACATAATTTTAATTATTTGACAACTGAAATCCTTCAGGTTGCTTAATGTAAAATTCTTCTTCTTCTTCTAGATTCCCATTCAGGAAGGATTATTTCACATCCATCTGATACACTTTAATATTCTTGGAGCATGCATAAGAGAGAATCAATATGATTGCTTCCATTATGGAAATTGGGGCAAACGTATCTTCAAATTTGATACCTTCAACATGAGTGTATCATTTACATACCTATCTAGCTTTGTTCCTGGTAATGTGTCCATATTCATTCAATTTGTTTCTGAATACCCACTTTGTGCCAATCACATTCTTGTACCTTGGCCTCAGAACCAATTTCTAGGTGTCATTATTCTCTATCTGATTCAACTCTTCATCCATGAATTCTATCCATAATTCATCCTTGTTGGCTTCTTCAAAGTTGTTTGGCTCAAACGAATATAAGAGTGCTAGGTGCAGTTGTTCTGGTGAATGAATTCTTCTTCTAGTCTCAAATCCTGCATCTGTGTTCTTGATAATCTTATCTAATGGATTATTCTTTTGTATTCATTTGCTAGGTGTCTTTGGGGGTACTTGAATATCTTGATGTTCTTCTTCTAAATTCTCTTCTTCATCTTCCCCTTTTGCTACTTCTTCTTCCTTTGCTCCTTCTTCGTGAACCTGTTCCAATGACCCATTTTCTTCTTCCTTTATTTTTCGTCCACCCGTCTCATCAGCCGTCACATTCATGATTTCTACAACTTTGTTGAGCCTCGGATTAAAACATTTGTATTCTTTGCTTGTGCTCAAGTATCCAACAAGTATGTCTTTGTCCATATGAGATCAAACTTTCCCATTCTTCCATTTTCTCTCTTCATGTAGCAATTGCTTTCAAATACTCTTAAGTGTTTCACATACGATGATATTTCTTTCCATAGCTTATAGGTATTTTTATCAGGATTGTTTCTGTGCATTACTATGTTTTGAATATGAGATTGTGTATGTAGTGCATGTGCCCAAAATACATATGTCAACTTGGAATCCATTAACATAGTTTGATCTATTTCATGGATTGTCATGTTCTTCCTTTCAATAATTATATTTTGTTGAGGTTTCCTAGAAATGGAGAATTGCATTTTTATTCCATGCTTGCTACAGAAATCCATAAATTCCTTTGAAGTAAACTCTCCTCCATTATCAGATCTCAAACATTTGATTTTTAAATCCATTTCATTTTCAACCATTTCCTTCTATACCTTGAATTTCTCGAATGATTCTCACTTCTTCATGAGAAAACAAATTGCAGTCATCCTTGTATAATCATCAACCAATAACATAAAATATTTCTCACCTTTTAAACTCTTTTTTCTAGTTAGTTCAACTAGATCAGTATGCACAATTTCCAGTGGTCTTGTTGTGGAGTATTCCTTTGATTTGAATTTGGTGTTTGTTTTCTTTCCTTGTTGACAATGCTTATATCAAGTGTTCGTTGGCTTTGTGATCTGGGAAATTTCTTTGACTACTTCCTTTTTGTTGACTTTGACAAGGCTGTCAAAGTTTACATGACCCATTCTTTTGTTTCATATCCAAAATTCATCTTCCTTTCCTAGACAACACTTTTCATTTTCAATTTCACTTAATACATATATGTTGCTTGAAGTTCTTACGGTTGTTGCGACCAATCTATTTCAACCTGTTTTTCTTATCTCACACTTTTGTGAATTAAACACAAGTTTGTGACCTTGTTCACACATTGGACTTAAAATCAGAAGATTATGTTTCATATCTTCCACTAGTAGAACATTTTATGTCTTGGTATCCTTGTTTCCAATTTTGATTGTGCCTCTTCCAATGATTATAGTTGAGTCATCATTTCCAAAGGAGACTAATCCATCTCTTTCCTTTCTCAAGGTTAGAAACTTGTCCTCATCACCTGTCATGTGCTTTGAGAAGCCACTATCAACATACCAACCACATTTCTTGTGTTTAGATTGTAGAGCGAGTGTGCATTCTTCATTGTTATATTGATTATGCTTTCTTATCCATATTGTCTACTAAGGTTCCTGTCTGTGATTGTTGTTATTATGTTTTGATTCTGTAGAAAGGACTAACATTCTATAAGTTTTGGCCATGTGTCAAAAGTTGTTACACTTGTAGCATTCCACTTCAGTGCTCAAGGATTAAAACATGTTGCAACTTCTTCTATGTGTTTCACTAGGCCTTTTTGGATAACCATTTTGTGCATGACTTTCATAGTTGTTTATGTTTCTGCTATTTTCTCTACAATTTACATATTTGTGTCCAAAATTATTACAAGAATAACATAAACCAATGAAGATAGTTTGATACCTGGGGGTTGAAGATATTCTGAAAGGAGTTACTCTTATGAATCCTTCTTCTTGAGGCCTTCTTGTTTTTGGCTGTCGTTGATTCTAAAATATGAATCTTTTGGGTGGATGAATATCCATGTGATCTTCCTTGTAAAACTTCTTGTCTCCTCTGATTGCCTCTGTATAACTTGAATTTTTTTCTTGATCTGTTGTTTTGGATCTTGAACCCTTTTCTGTTTGATTGTATCCAAATCCGGACTTGTCATGATTTGTTCTCTGACTATTAATAATGTTATCCAAAACTTTAGAGCTATTTTGCATGTTTTTCTTTTGAAGATATTTTCTCAAGGTGACAATCTCTTCTTCCAAATTTCCATTGATCATGTCTCTTTATTATAACCATTCTTTGAGTGCTTCTTCAACTTGAATTTTTAATTTGGTGATCATGTCCTCTAGTTCTTCAAAGTTGGAATTTTGAGTTTCCTCTTTTCTTTTTAGTTCCTCCTGTAGTGACTTGTTTTGCTTATTTTCTCTTTTTATAACTTCTATAGCACTCAACAGTTCTTCTTTGTAGTCAACTTTTGCCTCTTCGTATTCTTCTTCGGTGCGTTCTTCATCGAAATTTTCTATTTCCATGAATATAACCCTTTCTGTATCACTTTCATTGTCCATTTCCATGAATATAACCCTTTCTGTATCACTTTCATTGTCTTCCATCTTTGTCTAATGAGATGTTGTCTTCTTTAGTGAACAAACTTTTCTTGAATAAATTATGTTTGGTTCTTTTTCCTTTGTATACTTGTTTGTTATTTGAGTCATCTTATTCATTTCTTTTCTTTTTCTTATGGGGATATTTGTTATAGAAATGACCAATACCATCACAATTAAAAAAAATCAATGGAAGCTTACCTCTGTGTTTGCCACCGGTTCCCTTTTTTAGTCTTCTAACGAACTTGGCTACTTCTTCATCGCCTTCTGAGATGTCATTGTTGTTGTTATCTGACTTTACCTGTTGCTTTCCTTCTTTTTTTTGACTTATTGGATACTTTGAATGTTGCTTCTTTTGTAACTAGATTCTCTTGTTCAGTTCTCATTTTATATGTTGTAAATATTCCATGTAGCTCATCCATGCTTATCAAATCCATATTTGTTCTTTCTTCTAGTGTTGATATCTTAGGATCAAATCTCATTGGAATAAATCTTATTACCTTTTAAAAAATTATAGATTCGTCAATTTCTTATCCCAAACCTCTAATTGCATTCACTATTTCATCAACTCGCAAAACGTAAGCTACAATATTCTCATATTTCTTCATCTTAAGTTGTTCAAATTGACCTTTGTAAGTTTGAATCTTTATTGCCTTGAATTTTGCGTCTCCTTCATACACATTCTAAAGTTTGTCCCAAATCTCCTTTATGGAGTTGTAATGCATAACTTTAACATATATCGAATCAACTAGACCATTCAGGAGTTCATTTTTCGATTTTGAATTATTTAGGTTGAGTTTCCTTCCTTTGTCATTTGTTGAAGGAACGACTTATTCTTTATATCCATGTATTATTGATTGCCAAACCTCAAATCCCTATGCTTGTATATATGTTTTCATCCTTCTTCTCCATAATGTATATTTTTTTCCATCAAATTGTGGTATTCCATTTTTATACATATTGTTTCTATCCATG
Organism: Picea mariana; assembly: GCA_032191745.1. NCBI lineage: Eukaryota > Viridiplantae > Streptophyta > Pinopsida > Pinales > Pinaceae > Picea > Picea mariana. Next base: position 42,216 of record JASDQU010687725.1, read on the forward strand.
ATCTACCTTTCAGTGGTTAAACTGATTTATGAAGGAATCGGCTCTATACCAATTGTTGGGTTACTGAGAGGGGGGTTTGAATCAGTAATAGAGCGTTTTAATCATTTTTAACCACGATATATAAATGTGTTTTATCTTTATGATTAATATACCATTATCATTCAACAAGTGCAGAATAAATGAACCATGAAAAATGAAAAATCATACACATACATAGTACACCACTATTTTTATGTGGAAACCCAATGCGAGAGAAAACCATGGAATTTGTTTTCTTATATGTATTTAAGAATTACATTCATTGGAAGCACCAACTTGATTTGTTCTCTAGCTACAATTGGAAGGAGGCTCCAACCCCCTATATTTTCAGGCTATAGCATAAGGGAAGCTCCAACTCCTCAATTCTCTAGCTACAACCATAAGGCGACTACTACCCCCTATGTTTTCCAGCTATAACCGGAAGGTGGCTACAACCACCTATCCTTTCCCTATCCAACCACCCTAAAATACAAGTTTCAAATAACTAATAAAACCACTGTCACATTGTCACTGTGAAATATACGACTTTAAACATGTACCAATCTATATCAACAACCTATAACCAAATTGTACCAATAACCTATATTCAACATGCACCAAAACCCTATAGTCAACCTATACCAATAACATGTACCAACATATACTAAATATACCAACAACATGTACCAATAATATCCTCAATAGATCAGATTTGATAACATAGATCTGATACCCAATATCACTAGAATATCACTCAAATCATGTGCATCTAAGTCTCTCTAGTCATGTGTCATACATGTGTATACAATCATAATCATGTGTAATGATACTCACATGAAATAGAAATAAAACCTTCACTGTTATGCAGCCTCAAACTATACCAACAACTTCAGCAACATACTATAACTAAAATCCCTCAACCATGTACCACAAAAAACGTCAACCATGTTCCAAGAAATATAAGAGATGCCTCAACACTCAAAATAAGAAGATGTACCATTTATAAATATCAGACATACCAACACTGTATTTTTGTATATCTAACTCATACAACAATTTCCATACTACCATCAACCTCCCTATGGAAAATCCTCAATCTCCCATAACCATATCTCATGTAGACAACAATATCCAACTACACATAAGAATATGGCATACCTTTCGAACATGTAGATAGATCTATTGTACCTGACCATTTTATAACTTCCTGGAGATTCTGCTCAGCCCATGCAACCTTAAACACACCTCAACTTCACTTCTGGTAGTGCCTTGTGTGATGTAGGTGATATGTCCACCGAGGCCTCGCGTGACAGGCTCTACCTGACCCGTGGGGGTGCCTTATGGGACATCTGTTGGGTGACCCACAAGGATGACCCTAATTAGGGTTTTTCATTATTTCTTCGCACTCCACTGCGGCCATGAAACTTTTTCGTCACTCTATCTTTGCTTCATCAAACTTGCACAACTATAGATATATCAATAAGTACTTGCAATAATCCTTTCACAATAATATATATGCAATGTGCTCAATAGGTGTTAATAGGATACCCTTGCTCTCTTATTTATTCTCTCCAAGTAGCTTCCTCAAGGGGTTACCTTCTAACTAACTTTACCTAACTTCCTTCTTTTAGGGATAACCCACTTCTAACCACTTGTCTACTCACAACCACTTTATCCACAAATAGTAAACTCACCACTTCTTGTTGCAACTAATTTATTTTTAATTATTTTATTTTTGCAACAAATTAACTCATGATTAACTCCTTGTTAAACCAACTTTGACTAGTAAACTTCTTTTAGGAGCTTCTATAATAAATTGACTTATTTGACCTTCTAGGGACTTCTAGATAACTCATGGGGGTTCTCCAACTTCACAAGGCCATAACTCTCTAACCGTGAGGAGTTATGTGACTTTCCGCATATCACTGGAAATGGAACGACATATACTATCCATATAGAGTATTATTACCTACAAATACACTAATCTTCATATCTTTATACCTAAAAAAAATTTGATTCCCTTAACCATACTATTGGGGCTACCAGAATTCACTATCAAACTTGCTTCAAGGGTTGACGTCAATGAAAACCAACCCAATTAATCAACAATGATTCCACAAGAGATGGGGCTTAAGGGGATAAGTATTTTTATTATATTTTATTTGGATATATTGGCTTTAATTGAGAAAAGTGTTTACATGAGCTTCTTGGGGGGGAGGCCAGGTGGTTCTCTATTTCATGTAATTATATAAACATCCCTTATTGCATCCCCAGACTCATTTTGGGAAATTCCACATTAAATTTTTTGAACATTGATACCATTTAAGTAAATCAAGTACTTATGAAAATTCTCAAATTAATGTAGATAACAAAAACTATATACATATACAACATATACATCAAATACCCATGAGAATAAATGCATAAGTATCAACACAAAATATAAATTTGCACAAAATAGACACTTATCTTTGGTAAAAAGAACATAGAATGCATACATACCTTCCATGTTCATCCCATCCTTAGACCTCACTTCTCATAATCTTTCAGTAGTGAGTCACCCCCGAGATGGGGCTAAACTCCACCCGAGTAAGGAAAATCCTAACCAGGATATGGTTTCTTAGACAACATAAAACTCAGACTCAGGTGCCAACTCAAACTAACAACTTACAATATCTCATTCCCCACATGCATGTCCCACCCTTGGAAATGTTCCCCTTTTCCTCAACAGTCCTTTAGCTACCATTCTTCCCTTTAAGTGCTTCAACAAAAAGCTAGACAAGAATTCTCAAAGCCTTGTAGTTGCAACTTGGCACATTAGGAAATCAATTACCAATAATTCCCTCACCTGGAGAGAATGCTCATAGGCCTGAAAACCCACTTCTTAAATGTATTATAGGCTTGACAACTCGCCTCTTCAATCTCATTCCAATGCTCTCCCTCATACAGGTACAGGTATGGTAATGGAAACATGAAATTCCCAATGAAAACAATGAGGTGACATACGATTAATGATCCCCCCCATGGATGAATGAGCTAAAGTCCCCAAAACTTATGTGCATTTTCCCAACTTAACACTTATGATGTTGGAAATTACATGGGCCACACATGGGTTCCCTGACATGGTGACATGTTTCTTCATAGGGACTTACGATAAAATGCATTATCCCCTACTTTAGACTTTAACTTTAAGAATATTGATAAAATATTCCTTTTTGGCTTAAGACCCCTTAGCTTAGCCCTTTTTTTCTAGATTCTTAGCCCCCTTTTCCCATTCTAGTGGAGTTTATCCTGCCATAGTCTTTTGCATAGTTGGTCTGCAATAGTTATGTGTTTTCCTTATAAACCGAGTGTGATTACATTTACAAAAATAGCCTCGTTGTCCTTTCAGCTTCTGGCTCACCAGCCTAATAACCACATATCCACTCTGGCCTCAAAATACATATATACAAAGTAACTCTCACCTACAAGTATCCTAGCTCACCGACCTATATGTACAATTACATTATATTTACGATGGGGTTCGGCCTAAGGGTATTACATTTCCCTCCCCCTTATTTATGCATTATCCTCAGTGCATTATATACATATGTACAAACAAAACTTCACAAATATTCAAAAGTATGTGGGTATTATGCATGCATAGCATCCTCAAGACCGTAACAGGCCCACTGGACCTTTACCAATCCTATTGCTCGATTTCAAAGTAGCTTGACTTTCCAATCCAATATGCATACCGGATGAACTCAAAAGTATCTTTCTTGCTCCACTTGAATCATATCCCAATCAATGACATTATTAGCATCAAGTACATACTTTTTAAGTAAAAACACGTGGAATACATTATGAATGCACATCAATGTGGGTAAGGCAAGCATATATGCAATTGAACCAATTCTCTCCAGGATTTCAAATATCCCACAATAACATGTTTCCATCTTGGAACAATTTCCCAAATTTAGGGAACTTCGCTTAACCTTTACTTTCAAGAACACATGGTCACCCACTTTAAACTCTCTGTGAGTTCTTCCTTTATCTCCATAACTCTTCTTCCTATCTTGGGTAGCCTTTAAATTATGTTTTATTTTCACCATATTCTCTTCCATTTCCCTACGTAATTCTAGTCCAACGACTGCTCTGTCGGTTGGGTTGTCCCATCTCACTAATGTGTTTCGCTTTCTACCATAAATTGCCTCAAATGGCTCATCTTTAGAGATGCTTGATACCCATTGTTATAATAAAACTCCACCAAATGAAAATAATCATCCTATTTGGATGGTTTATCCATCTCATACATCCTTAGCATGTCCTCTATCACTTGATTCACCCTTTCTGTTTTCCTATTTGACTCTAGATGATAAGCAGTGCTAAAATTCAGATTTGTTCCAAATCCCTTGAATAATCCCTTCCAAAAATTTGATGTAAATTTGGGATCTCTGTTAGATACAATTTCCTTAGGAACACCATGTATCCTATAAATTTCTCCCATATAAATATCATCAATGTTAGTTGCCATGTGAGTGAGCTTCACTGGAATAAAATGGGTGGCTTCAGTAATCTTATCCATCACTGCCATTATAGAATCATGTTGCTTATTTATTATGGGAAGCTTAGTGATGAAATCCATCGTTACAACTTGTCATTTCCACTCAGGAATGGGTAATGGCTGTAGAAACCCAGTTGGGTGTCTATGCTCAGTCTTGACCTTTGGCATTCCAAAAACCTAGCAATAAAATCAGCCACTTCTTTCTTTATACATGGACAATGATATTATCTCTTGACAGGTGTAATAGTCTTCTGGTAACCTAGGTGTCCAACACAAGGAACATTATGCATTTCTTTTGATATCATATTTTTCAATTCCTGAGAATTTGGCACATAAATTATGCCCATATACATAATAATTTCATCCTTTTCCATTTTATAGTTTTCCATTTTCTGTTGCAAATCACTTTTCTGAATTTTTTCCTTCATCTACATGTACCATTGATCCAATTTTGCAGCCTCCAGAATTTTGTCTTTCAAATATGTTTGGTACATCCTTATTGTTGTAGCATGTATCTCATGCACTCTCCTACTGATTGCATTGGCCACCTTGTCCTCCTTGCCCTTGATATGATTTATATAAAAATCATATTCATTAAGGAAATTTAATCATATTCTCTTCCTAGCATTTAAATTTGGTTGTCCAAATAAATATTTCAGACCACTATGGTCTGTCCTCAACTCAAATATTTTCTCCATGAGGTAGTGCCTCCACATTTTCAAGGAATGCACTATGGATTCCAATTCTAAATCATGAGTAGCATAATGTCTTTCATGCTCCTTTAATTTTATTAATCCATAGCACACCACATGTCCATTTTGACTAAGAAGTTCACCAAGTCCTTATTTACATGCATTTATGGATATAATGAAGTCTTCATTTGGATCAACAATCCTTAATATTGGAGCACTAGTCAAAAAATACTTCAAGTGTTGGAAACTTATTTCACAATCTGATGTCCACTCAAACTTCACACCCTTCTTTTGCAAGGAAGTGATTGGGTTTGAAATCTTTGAGAATCCTTCAATATATATTCTATAGTAACTTGCAAGTCCCATGAATTATCTCACCTCAAATACATTCCTTGGTGTTGGCCACTCTTCAATGTATTTTATCTTCTTCGTGTCCACTTTTATCCCTTCCTCTAAAATAATAGTCCCCAAGTAACATATTTGTCCCTGGTAGAATGAGCAATTTCTCAACTTTGCAAATAGTTGATGTTCTCTCAATACTTGTAGCACCATTCTCAAGTGATTCTCATGTTCTTCTTCATATTTTGAGTAAATAAGTATGCCATATAAAAATGCAATGACAAACTTATACAAGTATTCTCTAAAAATATCATCCATTAAACACATGAAGACAACCAGTGCATTTGATAACCCAAATGGAACCACTTTGAACTCATAATGGCCATACCTTGTTCTGAAAGCAGTCTTGCTAATTTCTTCTTCCTTGATTCTTACCTAGTGATAACCTGACCTAAGTTCAATCTTAGATAACATCTTAGCATCTTTCAGTTGATCAAAGAGGTCATCTATTCTTAGCAAAGGATAATTGTTGTTCACAGTTTCCTTGTTCAACTGCCTAAAGTCAAATGCAAAGCCTCAAGGTTCCATCCTTTTTCTTCACAAATAATGTTGGGGTACCCCAAGGTGAAACACTTGGGCATATATATCCCTTCTTTAGAAATTCCTCTAGTTGCATTTTCAACTCCTTCAACTCTGGTGTACTCATCCTATAAGGAGTCTTGGATATTGGGGTTTCTCTAGGAATCATATTTATGGAGAAATCAATATCTCTCTTGGGTGGTAGCCCCAGTATTTCTTTAAATACATATTCAAAATATTTTAGCGATGCATAATATTCAATACTTGGTACTTTATCCTTAGGTGCCTCCTCCATATGTGCTGCAAATACTTGACATCCTTTCCTGAAGTTTTTCTTCAGCTGCAAGGTTGAAACTTCTCTAATGGTTACTTCTCTTGGAATACCCTCAATTGTCCTCAGGTTCCCTTCTTCATCCAAGCAGGTAAAAACCTTATTATAACAGTCTAGAACGACATGATGTTGGTCCAACCAATCTATACCAATTAGGTAGTCATATGATCCCAAAGGTATGATATTCAAATATTCTTTTGTGCTTAATTTATTCAAGTCCATTGGGCATGCCTTAACCATCTCATTAATCTTCATTTTTTCTCTTGTAGTTAGTTGCACCATCCAAGGTTTACCAAGATTGCTTCTTGGAAAATGAAATCTTTCCACCATCTTAGGATCTATATAACTATGGATAGATCCTAAATCAATCAAAATAGAAATGGGTTGGTTGTTGATCTTACCTTCCACTTCAATCATATGTGACTAAAACTCATCTTGCTTGTTATCCAAAGCTACATAGATCCTAGGTACATTTTTTCCCATGTCCTCCACTATTTCAAATTTTTGTACATTGTGAACAGTCCTCACTTTTTCACCTCTGTGAGAGAAATATATGTACATATGATCTCCCCCACAACCCCAACATTGAATAGGTGGTTTCCTTGGTATTTTCCCCATTGTCTTAGTCATCTTGGGTTCCTTGGGAGCTGGTTGTCTTTGAGAATTATTTCAGAAGAATGGTGGCTTTGTCCCCTTCCTCCTATGTTCCATATTTCTCTTCTTCTTCGCATCCCACACCTTTTGAAGAGTTGGTCTTCCTCTTATGTTGATCATAAAGGAATTTATCTCTCCTTATGGTTTGAAGTGGAAGTTGATATATGGCAATTATTCCTTCTTCCTATGAAGAGTAATTATGCAACTTAAAATACTTTCTCATGCCCAACATCCAAGTATCAGCATCTTCATCCTTCTTTTGTTCACCATCAAATGTAGGTGGTTTGATTTTATTAATTTCTCCTTGTATTTCATCCACCCCATACTTCTTCTTATGCTTCCTGACAGAGGATGGACTTGAGCTATTGTGCGTTCTTATAGTTGAATGCCTTGGGAAGTGATGGTGATTCCTACCAACACTTTTGGTTATTCTCCTCTCATCATGAGACCAATGACTCTTTGATTTTCTTGACTTAGTATCCTTATCCATCTTCTTCTCTATTATGTCCAAGCTCTACATTAACTTGATGTTAAAGCCTTCTTGTTGCTCCTTCACCTTCATAAGCTTCTTGTTATCAGCTTTATAACTTTGGACATCATTTTGAAAAAAAATTGTGGTCTCTACCAGGTTCATGCTCTCTTCCTTTCCATATTCTCCATGCCCATTGGATTTTGTTACTGCAACATTCACGCCCATACCAAATATTATCCCTTCATCTTCATAATTGTAAGTTCCTTGGGCATCATCCATGTCTTGATTTACTGATATTCCTGTTGAATCCTTCTTATGTTTAATTATGTTCTTGGATCTGCAAAATGTGTATGAAATAGGATTTGTAAGGATACAAGAATTTAAAAAATCCATGATTTTATATAACATTTTATTCTTCAGAATTATATTAGAAATAATTTATTTATGATTTGTTGTGAATTCTTAATATATATATATATTTTTAATACATTCTTGAGTGAATACATGGACTCTGCTTGTAAATGTGTTGAACCTACACATAATATATCTAGATATAAAACACCACACACATTTGCAGAGAGAAATTGAGAAAGAAGAAGCAAGAGAGAAAGAATGGAAGAATTCTCATTAACCGTAATGAATAATAAATAATTTACACAAGATATACTCTATATGACTCAATCAATGCACACTGGAGGAGACCCAATGTGCCATAGGGGTGGTCTAGATTGATCTGGACACACACCAATAGTTACAGGAGTGAACCACCACCTAGTCTAGTCTCTCAGGAAGTTACGTGAGTGAACTGTCACCTAGCTGAGTTAACTAGTCAACCAATCTTCAGTTAATTGACTGAACAGATTATAGTGAGGAGTATATTAAGGAATCAAGGGTAATGCACCAGTTTGTTGATGATCCCAAGGCAAGTGTGCATTATCATGGTGATGATCCCAATGTTTCGTGGTGATAAAACCAATGTAGCATCTAGACTCAACTCAACTAGTCAAACTGAAGTGTCAACTGAAGAGAATATTCTCTAGGTGGAATATTATCTCCTAAAAAAAAGAAATCCTAGTTGTGTGTGAAGTAACTCCACCACCCCCCCTAAAAATCAATATGGTGAAAATAAAGAATGGGTCCCGACAACGAGGCCATGTTAGGTACCCAAATACAAAAGATACACTGAAATAAAGTGAGGAAAGAGGGAAAACTCATGGGAAAACCCCCCCTCAAGGTACAACGTATGCAAAAAAAGAAGAACTATAGTTGCTAGGTAACTGTGTCCTTAACTCCAAGATGACTTCACAGAGAATGAAACTTATGCTCAGTGAAGGTCTTGGTGAAGATGTATGCCATCTGTTCTACTGAAGGACAAAACTATAGGTTGATGATCCCCTCATGTACTAAGTCCCATATGTAGTGCATGTGGATATCGACGTGCTTCGTTCATTGCCTCTGAACTAGATCTCCGCAAAACTTTAGATTTCTTTGGTTGTCACAGCAGATGACAATCAACTGATGAAACTGAATGCCCAACTCAGTGAGAAAATGTTGTAGCCACATAGCCTGAATGGTTATGTTAAATACCCCTATGTACTCTGCCTCGGCTGAAGATAGAGAAATGGCATCTTGCTTCTTTATCAACCAACAGATAGACTCGGAACCAAGACTGAGTGAGTAACCAGATCTGGACTTGTGATCAGTGTTATCGCTAGCACAGTCAGAAGTAGTAAACCTGATGAGATATAATGTAGAGTTTGTTGCATAATGAATCCCAAAGGTGATGGTGCCCTGTACGTATCGAATGATACGCTTTGAAACCTTCCAATGTAGCTCATGTGGCTCTTGCATGAACCTGGAAACTATGCCAACTTCTTAGGAGAGTTTTGATATGGAGTGTGTGAGATACAACAATCTCCCCACTAGTTTTTTGTACAGTGTTTTTTCAACCAGTGGAGTCTCCCTGCCATCCTCAAGTTTGACTCCTTATAGGAAAGGAGTCGGAGCAGACTTACAGTCTTTCATGTGAAATTTCTCAAGGATATCCCGTGCATACTTTTCCTAAGACAGTTTGATTCCTAATGCATCCTAACTGATCTCGAGTCCAAGGAAGAAGTGTAGCGGACCCATGTCTGTCATCAAAAACCTGTCATGTAGAATCCTCTTGACTGCAGCAATCACTGAAGTCGAGAAATATGTGATCAACAAATCATCAACATATAGAAATAAGGGTAGAAGTGAATCAATCGTCCTGAGCATGTAGACATTCAGGTTTGATTTACAACATACAAAGTTCTGTGACAACAGGTAGGAGTCCATCTTGGCATACCATGCCCATAAAGAGACTTCTTTAGTCAAAAGACCAAAGATGAGTCCTACATAAATCCCTATGGCTGCTCCATATAGATCTCCTTATAGTGATCACCGTGAAGAAATGCATTCCTCACATCCATATGATGGACTTCCCATCCCTTGGTTTCTGCGATGGCAAGTTCCAATCGTATGGAATCCATCTTCGCTACTGGAGAAAAGGTCTCATCATCATCAATACCATGCACCTATTGAAAGACTTTGGAAACAAGCCTGGCTTTGCATTTGATAATCTGTCCATTTGCTGCGGTCCTGGTCCTATAGACCCATATGGATCTGACAAGTTTCCTCCCATAAGTAAGGGGAACCAGATCCCAAGTCTGATTCTTGAGGAGGGAGTTGTACTCCTCTCGCATGGTGGATTCCCAAAATGGATTTCCAGCAGCCTCGTCATAAGACTGTGGATCTGAAGATTGAACCAAGAAAATATTTCTAGAGGGAAATGCTTTAGTGGTAGTGAGTGCAACATGAGGCTCCTCAAAATTAGATAGAGTCCACCTAGTATCGACTGGATCACCANTGTGGATCGAGTGCCTTCCTCTTTTCAAAGGGAATCTGGGCCCATGCACGAGAACTAGAAAATGGGAAAGTGGGTCACTTCTAGTTTGAGGTTGCTCCAAGCCTCGTAGGGGGTCTTATCCTTGACATATCTATGGGGATATATTTTTTGGATGCATGTTGCACAATTAAGTTCTTCGGCCCATAGTCTTTGCGGTAGTGACTTTGCATGAAGCATGCAAGATGCCATCTCCTTTAGAGATTTTTTTTTCTACTCAACAACTCCGTTTTGCTGTGGATTATAGGGAATTGTGTGTTGCAACTGAATCCCTGTCTCATGGTAAATATGATGGATCTCATGATTGACATACTCTCCCCCTTTATCAGTTCAAAGGAATTTGATCTTCTTTTTGTATTGTGTCTCAACCAGGACTTTGAAATCTTTGAGGTGTTGAAAGACCTCAGATTTTTTCCTGAGAAAGTAAATCCATGTAAATGTGAGAAATAATCAACAAAAATGAGAAAAAACCTCTCTTTTTTGATAGATGGATGTGGAAAAGGACCCATAAGGTCACTATGGATCAGATATAAAGGTGTGGAATCTCTCTGAGACTTTCCTTTGTCGAATTCATCTTGAGGGTGTTTTCCAAGAACACATCCCTCACATGCTCCCTTGGAGAAATGGATGTTTGGTAGACCATCAACCAACATTTGCTTGCTAAGTTGTTGCATGTAGGGATGATTTTAGGGGCTAAATTTTTCTCATGGGCTAATTTTCCATGGTTTTTCCACAAATGAGATTCACTATTTTAAAAATGATTCACCCAAATTATATAGGATAAAATTATTTTACCTTAAAAATCACCAAAATTTTATAAAAACTATATAAAATACTTAGAAATTTGAATATTTTACAAAAATATCGCGAAACATTTATAGTTGACATATGAAGGATTAGTAATATTCGCCAAGGTTTCTACATTTTAAAATAAAATTCCATCCTTAAAATCATCCCTGGTTGCATGTATTTGAAATTCAAATGTCGAAACCTTTCGTACCATATCCTACTACTTTCATTAGCATGAGTAAGCAGTAAAGCAAAATTTGGTTCAATAAATTCAGAAAATGTATACAATCTAGATTCATGATTTACCTCACTGGTAGAAACCCTGGAGTTGGTTTGCATGTCACAGATGTCCACATAATTTGGTGTGAATATGAATTTATTTTCAGTTTCGGAATTCGTCATTTGATACATAGAGAGAAGTTTGACAGAAAGTTTGGGAACATGCAGCACATTATCGAAGCTTCTATTGGTGAGTTCAATTATTCCTTTGTTGGTGACTTCGATAGAAGAGTTGTCCCCCATCAGAATAGGAGGACCTTTGCATGCATCCAATGAAGAATAGACTACTTTTGAGGCATCCATGTGATGTGATGATCCTGAATCTATGATCCAAGCATCGAGAGAGGAGTTGATGGCAATCAAGGCATGGCTAGAATTGCCTTTCTTGGGATTCAAATCTTCTGGCTTCTTCTTCTTGGCACCCTCGGGGATTTGATCTCCAAGGTTTCTTTTTCTGAATTATTTGAGTCATTAGATCTATTTTTTTGTTGCATTCATGCAGATTCTGGATGGAATTCTTTGTGACAGTACGTGCATTTCTCCCCTTTTCCTCCCTTTCCCCCTTTGGATCCAGAGGCATCGGTGAAGGGTTTTGTGTACCCTTCCTTCTTCGAATGTGCATGAGATTTCATTTTGTATTTATCTTTAGATTTATGATATTGATGGATGACATATTGCGCATCAAGTTCATGCGCCTTTGGGCCTTTTATTTTTCCCATGTTGATGAGCTTGGTTTGCTCTTGTGTCATGGATTTGATAAAGTCCTCAAGAGAAGGCATATTCCAGGTGGCTCCAGAGGTGAATTTGACATGATTGAATGTGGATATGAATACATATAATTCAATACCATGTTTGGAGAGAATAGTGAGAACCATTTGTTTCCCCACCTTAGATTTATCAACCCCGCAAGCTTTGAGTTGCGACAGTAAATCCTTGAATTTTGTAAAGAAATCTTGGATATTGTCGAAGATTTTTGGATCCAATGTGAGAAAATACACCTACAACATGTTTCCCCTCATCTCATCCTATTTTATAAAGAGCCATTCCAAGGTGGTCCAGGCTTCATTGGGAGTCTTATAGGAAGATATGTGAAAAAGGAGATTAGGATAAATAAGACTACAAATTGTTTTGAGTGCTTCATCCATTCGACTTAAGTACTTGGATTTTTCTATGGCCGATGTCAGTTCTGTGTCTATATTCAAGGTTAACCTATACAATCCTCTAGTTCGGAGATGTATGACTATTTTCTCCTTCCATGAAAAGTAGTTGTAAGGTGTAAGAATGAATTCTTTTTGGAAATAAATATTTCCGTTGTCTTCAATCTTTTGCACCTACAAAACATTTTGTTGTAACTTTTGCTTAGCAGTCCGTCGGATATGATACCATGTAAATGTGTTGAACCTGCACATAATAGATCTATCTAGAAAATACCACACACAATTGCAGAGATAAATTGAGAAAGAAGAAGAAAGAGAGAAAGAATGGAAGAATTCTCATTAACCGTAACGAATAATGAATAATTTACACAAAATATACTTTGTATGAATCAATCAATGTGCACTAGAGGAGAACCAATGCACCATATTTGTGGTCTAGAGTGATTTGGACACACACCAGTAGTTACGGGAGTGAACTTCCACCTAGTCTAGTCTCTCAAACAGTTACGATAGTGAACTGCCACCTAGTTGAGTTAACTAGTCAACCAGTCTTCAGTTAAATGACTGAACAAAATGTAGTGAAGAGTAGATCAAGGAATCAAGGGTAATGTGCTAGTATGGTGATGATCCCAAGGCATGTGCGCATTATCATGGTGATGATCCCAATGTTGCATGGTGATAAAACCAATGTGGCATCTAGACTCAACTCAACTAGTCAAACTGAAGTGTCAACTGAAGTGAATATTCTCTAGGTGGAATATTCTCTCCTAAAAAATAGGAGACTGGATAAATTACTAATAATGACTAATAAACAAGGAAAAAACTTAGGAAAAATAAATTCTAGGTGTGTGTGAAGTAACTCCAACATCGCTTTCCACAAATCCTCATGACTAATTCCCGTGTCCCCCTTCAACATATTTGAGCAAGAAGACTATTAATGGCATGAAAGGGAAGAGAATTTCATTAGCTTGAGTATCCTATCTTCAATGCTCAACCACTGTCCAATTATCTTTGAATTAGATCTTTACCATTAAAATGTTTCGCTGTGGGTCTAAGATCTTCATTTCTTCCTTTCAAACTTCAACGACCTCCAAAATACACTCTAATTTTTGGTCACCCTTGACTTGCTCCCATACTTAGAATATTTATTAAGTTTATCGTGGTTTCATGAGTCCATTTCATTCATCTTATAACTTTTTCCTCCTCCAAAAGGCACCGTGGTGTTCCACCATATCCATTATACACCTATACTTAGTCATTTTATCTGAGATCTCACCGCGCGTTTGCAACCATTTTCTTATTCTTCATCACCACTACGATATCCTTCACACCTGCGAAGTATTGACACTTAGTCAAATTTAAAAATTTCATCGCGGGTTCAGGTGATCCTATATTTATTTTACTCTTAGAACTCCATCCACCCTTCCTCCCAACCAATACTTAGGACTTAGCCAATTTTCCACTTCTTATCATTGTTTTGTGGGTCTTAGAGGATACCATACCTCTTTCGATACCCCTGATTCTCTCCACGCATTGCGATAGATTAGCACTTAGACAAATTCCAAGATCTCACCATGGTTTCGTGGGACTGACAGTTGGCCTGCCACATGGATCACATCACCTGCCAACTGTCATTCCATCCAATATGTACCTACCATAGTGGAAATACACATCTTTATTCTACCACATCAACTGACACGTGGCCTCCACATCATAATGACGCCATCATACGAGAAAATACCCAAATTTTTCTTCCAAATTTGTCAAATTCCACTTGTTTTCTAAATGTCCAAAAATTCCCAATATTACTTAATTTTGAAAATATTTCAACGAAATCCATTGCAACTCTATATCAGCTTCATATGACCGAATTCGGCTTTGAGAAATTTGTCACCTTTCTCATCGAATCTCCATAAATTTATCAGTAGAATTTTAGGGCTTTTGCCCAATTCCTCTTATTTATTTATTTATTGACCACCATTGAAGCTCTACGTATAGTTATATATGATCAATTATGGTCCTGTGTACACCTATTTAACATTTGCGCATGAAATTTGACCCCCCCTTCCTTTCGAATTTCTCCATAATTCCACTGCCGAAACTGAAAATTTGCTCAATTTCATCCAATTTCACCCAGGCACACTGTGAACATAAGATTCAGCTAACTACAAGATCGAATTTGCCCCATTAAAGATTTAAATTGGGGATTTTTAGTTTTTGGGATTGATTATTTCCAATTACCCATGAAATTTCTCAAACTTCACCACAATAATTTAATCAAACAAGTTGCATACACACTCTTTCTGTCATTTATGTCAAACAATTTTCCTACATAATCTATGATTTCACTTATGCGCTCTAATAAATGGCCCATGTAGGATCAATGTTGAAACCTAGGCTCTAATACCACTTTGTAGCATCCCCAGACTCATGTTGAGTAATGCACACGAAATTTTCTGAAGTATGATACCATTTAAGAAACTAAAATACTTCTGTAAATGCTCAGATTAATGCGGATAACAACAACTATATACATATACAACATATACAAAAAATACCCATGAGAATAAAAGCATAAATATCAAAACAACATATAAATTTTCACAAAATAGAAACTTATATTTGGTAAAAATAACATCGACTGCATGCAAACCTTCCACGTTCCTCCCAGCCTTAGGCCACACTACTCATAAACTTTTGACAATGGTTCAGATCCTGGTTGGGGCTAGACTTCACCCAGGTAAGGAAAATCCTAACAAGGCTACGGTTTCTTAGACAACATACAACTCTAAATCAGGTGCCAACTCAAACTAACATCTTACAGTCTCTCATTCACCACATGCATGTCCCACCCCAGGAAGTGTTCCCATTCTCTACTCAACAGTCCTTCGGCTACCCCACTTCCCTTCCATGGATTCAACAACATGTCGGATAGGAAGTCTCAAATCCCTATAGTTGCATCTTGACACCTTGGGAAATCAATTACCAACAATTCTCTCACCTGGAGAGAATGATCATGGGTCCAAAAACCTGCTTATTCAATGTCCTATAGGCTTGACAACCCACCTCTTCAATCATGTTCCAATGCTTTCCCTCATACAAGTAAATGTACGGTAATGGAAGCATGAAATTATCGATGAAAACAATGAGGTGAGATCTAAATAATGATCCCCCCCACCCTCTTGGATGAATGAGCTAAAGTACCCAAAACTTATGTGCATGTTCTTAACTTGACACTTGTCATGTTGGAAACTACATGGGCCACACATTGGTTCCCTCACATGATGATACATTTCTTCATAGGGACTTAGGATAAAATGCATTATCCCCTACTTTAGACTTTAACTTTAGCAATATTGATAAAATATTCCTTTTTGGCTTAAGCCCCCTTAGCTTAGCCCATTTTTTCTAGACTCTTAGCCCCCTTTTCCCATTATAGTGGAGTTTATCCCCCCAAACTCGTGTACATGGTTAGTCTACAGTAGTGATGTGTTTTCATTTAAAACTGAGTGTGATTACATTTACAAAAACATGCTCGTTGGCCTTTCAGCTTCTCGCTCACCAACCTAATAACCAGATACGCACTCTGGCCTCAAAATACATATATACAAAGGCACTCTAACCTCCAAGTATACTGGCTCTCCATCCTATATGTACAATTACATTATATTTATAATGGGGTTCAGCCAAGGGGTATTTCATCCCTTTTGGGTTGTTTTGGGGGTTCTTCTCCATTCACTCTTACACTCTTCTCACACTTGTTGAAATACTGAGAGGGGGGGTGAATAAATATGAGCACTTTTACCACTTTTAACCAAAATATATTAAATTCAACTTAATAAATAGCATATAATCATTATATAATCATTATTTGACATAAGCATAATCACATCAAGTACACAGCACACCGAAATTTACGTGGAAACTCAAACAATATAAAACCGCATAATGTTTTCTTATATATCAAATAATGCATTCATTGTAGGCACCAACTTCCCAACTCTCCATTTTCAATTGGAACGAGGCTACAACTCCCTATTTATAGGCTACAATCTGAAGGAAGCTACAACTCCCTGAATTCTATGGCTCCAACCAGAAGGAGGATACGACCCCCTGATTATCAAGATCCAACCTAAGGGAATCTACAACTCTCTGAATTATATTGCTCCAACCAGAAGGAGTCTACAACCCCCTGATTCTCAGACTCCAACTTGAAGGAAGCTCCAACTCCTTGATTCTCCAACTCCAACCAGAGGGAGGATACAACCCGCTTTCCTTGCCCTGTCCTGCCACCCTGAAATATAAGTGTAGACCAACTGTCACTACCAAAATCATTTCCATTTTCACTGTCACTGCCACTATCACATCAACTTGTAACTGTCAACCTATCACATCAACTTTTCACTGTATCCAAACTATCATTTTCAACCTATAACTATCATCGATACTCAAAATCAACAAAACCATATCCATGATCACGAATAACACCTCTCGACCATATGATCAACATAACCAACACATGCCTCTACCAAGCATGTACCAAGATCACCAACATACCATCACAATATATGTGTCTCAACCATGTACCAAACATGTACCATATCATGTGACAAACCTATACCAAATCATGTACCAAACCTGTACCAAAACATGTACTATACCATGTACCAAACCTGTACCAAATCATGCATCAACCAAAACACGTGCCATACCATGTGCCAACACCATATCATGCATCAACTATGTATCTCACCATGCATTAATGTCACAAAGGAATGCCTCATACATATACCAAAAATGTATCTCAAACAATGTGCCCAGTATCCAAGATGCTCCTCAAACCATGTGTCTCAACCATATACCATATCACTCATGATATGTCTCAATCATTCCGTACACCATGTACCATAAAATATCATCAATGAATTGCCTTAACAAAGTACCAAACAACCAATATCATATACCACATATATGCCTCAACCATGCACCCAAGATGTGCCTTAAGCATGTGCCAATGCCTCAATAGTATACCAAATACTTGCCTCAAGCATGCACCATAACATCATCAACATGTAACCATCAAAAAATGCATATAAACATACTTGTAACTCTATCAAAAAACTGTTTTATGAGATCAAAAACCTGCAGACCTTCCTCAACTTCAGTAACAAGAGAATAGCATCTTCATCAAACTTTACCTTAGTCTCGCGGGACTATTTTTTGGATTAGTCACAAACCCTAACTTTCAACAAGCATAACTTTGTACCTGTAATGAATAAAGATATGAAACTTGTATCCAATATTATTCAATATATTATCTACAATCCCCCTGAGTTTCACTACTTGGAACATCCCAGAAAAAGAGTTATAGTAAAAATGGTAGACCTTGTTGAATTTTGGTTTATTATAGAGAGAGAACTTGTAGATAATTCCACGCATGGAATATTGGATATATTTATCTGAAAACCATACACAACATACTAAGGATTGTACTATATATCCAATTCATTTGGTCTCACTAAATTTGGATACTCTATGAATAAGTTATGGCTATTTTACCTGGAACACTTGTTTGAGACTAGTTTTAGGACTAGCCAAAAACCCTATTTTCCACAGAGGGTATCTCCAAAAATACAATGACCTAGAAGCTGAAATTTCTACCACAGATACTTTGATATTCTTTATCAATATCCTCCAAGTTTCATTATCTGAATAATTATAGAAATAAATTTATAGCAAAAATGGTAAGAGTGGAACACATCCTCACAAGAGTTCATCCTCCCTTGCAATTTCGCCCTTCTTCACTTCATCTTCCCTTTGAAATTCACTTCAAATATCCTTAGTTACCTCAAATAAGAATCACTAACTCACATAGAGGATATTCAATAGAATTTGTGTGTGAATTTACTTATGAGTGACTTCTTGAGGTGTATATATAATTTTTCCAAGTAACCTATTTCCTTAACTTTAGGGCTTCTTGAAATTTCTTGTTACAACCACTTTAACCTTTCATTAATGACTTTCAACCAATTAGGAGATTCTTAACTTGTCTTTGGGGCTTCCATAGGGGCTTCTTAACCCATCTTTGGGGCTTCCAACTTCATGACCTCATAACTCCTCAACCGTGAGGAACCATGTGGCGTACCACCTATCACCAGAAATGGCATGACAAGGGCTATCCATCAATGAGTGTCTTACCTAGATCTACATAATCTTTTGTGTCCATATTCCTCAACCAAATTTGGGTACGATAACCATACCTCCAAGGATTCGTGTATACTTCATCAAATGAACCCATCACATATGTTGACATCAACCACTCCATCAATGAAAACTAACTCACCATCAATCTCAACCACATATCTAGGGATTCAAGACTTCTCCAAGGGTTTCCATCAATGTCCAAGATTTGAAATCAATGAAATCCAACTATCCAAACCAATTGTCCAACAATCTCCCCCTTTGGCATTGATGGCAACACCAACATTGATGGTAACATGGAGGGAAATATTGATACTCCAACACTCATGCCCCCCTTGTGACTATTGCTCCTCATCAATGTTTCTTTCTCTCCCCCTTTCACATTAATGGAAAAGGGTCTCACTCCTTGGGGATTCTCCCTTTGTCTTCATGTTTCTATTATTTCTCTTTGTTTCCATGCCTTTGTTCTTTCTCGTGTTTCTCTCCTCATGTTCCTCTTCTCTTTTGACTTCCCCTAAAAGTATACCTTCTTTGAACAATCCTTCTCTGACTTCATGCACTTGAATTTTACTCTTCTGATCTTTCTCTTTCTCTCCCATTGACATCATGGGAAAAATGGAAAATCCCCTTATCGGTATGTCTTCCCATGTTGGCATGTTACTGATATTTATTTCTGAATCTCTTGTTGATTTATCTTCCCTTGAATTCTCTGCAAGATGTCATGTAGATCAATGTAGGGATACCTATAAATTTTTCCTTTTCAGTGTTTCTTATTTTCCATTGGTGCTTCATCTTGTAACTCTTTGATATATATTAAAATAATCCATTAGTTGATTTCTTCATTCACTTGTCATGTTCACTTGACCATACTGTTCAATGATTTTATTCTAATGATTTAGCTTTCACTGGAAGTTTCTATTTCTCTACTTTGTTGTTCCTTTCACTACTTTCCTTTATGTGACCAACTGATTCCACTAATTCCAATTGTAAATACATGTCTATGCGTCTTTTCTGACCCATGTTATATGTACCTGCTAAGTATCCATCTATGTCCATAACTTCTATGCATTTTCTCTGAAAAATGTTTTTCATACTTGTTATCTGACTGTTTTGAATTTGTCTCTTCAAATACTTCAAACTGTTGAAAAGATGGTTCTTTGATCTATTGTATATATTGAACTAAATCCCCCTATTCAATATTCGTATTCACTAGGAATCTTCAAGTCGAATGGCTCAGAACAACACCTTCTTTGATGGAGAGTAATATTCCTCTTCGTTTGTGGATTCATCATCTTCTTTTTCATCATCTTCTTAAATTTTGACTTCATCCTCTTCCTGGATTATGTCATCTTCCTCTTGGCCTATGAATACATTATGATCTTTCGTTGCTGTAAATCTTGTGAGTACGATCTCTGAGACCTAGTCTTCATTCACTTTCTCTTCTTGTTTTTCATTTCTTTTCCAAAATTTCATGTATCTGACATCAGTGGTTTCCTTCATGGGAGGCTCTATCACACTTCTAGAATTTTGAGCTACGTGTCCATAGTTGTGACATTTGTAAAATTCAATATTATGTGGAGCCACAAGCATTTATTGCTTGAACATTTCTTTCATAAGCCCTACAATCTATAACTTTATGTCCAAATTTAGTACAATTAAACTAATGACCATAAAAAAATTTTACATATGTGGGAGTGAATGATATTCTTTGTGGTGTAGTCCTTTTGGTTTTCTGTCTTGGTTGATCATGATTGGAGGTTACTTGTTGCCTGAATGTAGAAGGTATTATGTATTCGTTCCTTTCTGATTCTTGTTTACCATTATTCCTTCCTTTGAGAACTTTTGCATAACTCTTTTGTTTTGTTTCTTTCTCCATGGATCTTGAACCTTTCTCAGCCTACATCTAGTTGTATCCTATTCCAAACCTATCATAGTATGGACTTTGATTTTTGATGATATTATCCAATGTTTTGGTTCTATTATGCTACATGTCCTTCTTCCGAAGATATTTTCTTAGAGTGACTACTTTTCCTTCCAACCTTTCAATCATCTTCTCCTTTTCTTCTAGCTGACTTCTGAGTATTTCTTCAATCCTTCTATCTTATTCTACCTGGACTTCAACTTCATGATTATATTCTTGACTTCCTCTGAGTTGAAATTATGGGCTTTGTTTAACTTTAGTTATTCATTGAGTGACTTTTTCTTTCTTTCTTTCTTTCCTTAGTTCTTCTAAGGCACTAATTAATTATTCTCTGAGATCAACTTTTCCTTCTTCTTCAAAACCATCAAATGTTATTTTTTTATTTTCCCTAGCCATAAATAGTACCTTTTCTAAATCATTATCACTTTCACCATCTTCATCATATGAGGAACTATCTTCTCTTGAGTAGAGATTTGTCTTGAAGGCTTTCATATTATCTCTTCTCTTGTTTCCCTTTTTATATTTCTTTTATTTCTTGGGAACTTCTTTTTCATCACTTTCTGACTTCTTAGCATAAGTACATTTATTATCAAAACGACCAATTCTACCATAATTGAAACATGTTAAGGCAAGCATACATTTGTACTTTCTAGTTCCTCTCTTCAACTTCTGTACGAAGTTGGATATTTCTTCATCCGTATCTAAATCATTGCTACAACTGCAATTTGGATTTGACTTGGGCTTTGTCTTCTTGGATGCTTTGAAAGTTGCTTCTGTCTTGGATGGATTTTCCTGGTTTGTTCTCATTTCATAAGAAATAAATATTCCATGTAACTCATCCATGCTTATCGTACTCAAATATTCTATTTCTTCTAGTGATGAAATATTAGGATCAAATCTCATTGGAAGAGATCTCAATACCTTTTGAACAATTATAGATTCATCAACTTCTTCTCCCAATCCTTTAATCACATCCATTGTTTCATCAACTCGTAAGAAGTAAGATGCAATGTCTTCATTTTCCTTCATTTTCAATAGTTCAAATTGACCTATGTAAGTATGAAGCTTTTTTGCCTTGACTTTGGCATCTCCTTCATAAACATTCTGAAGTGTGTCTCAAAATTCCTTTGAAAAATTGAAATGCATAACTTTGACATATACTAAATCAACCAGACCATTCAGGAAAGAATTTTTGTCTCTTGAATTGTTTTGACTGAGTTTCTTTCCATCATTATCTTTTGGAGGAGTGACATACTCTTTATATCCATCTACTACTGATTGTCAAACACCAAATCCCTGTGCTTGTACATATGTTTCCATCCTTCTTCTCAAGAATGCATAGTTTTATCCATCAAACTGCAGTATTCCATTTTTATACATATTATTTCTCTCCATGATCTACCTTCCAGTGGTTAAACTGTTTCCTAAAGGAACCAACTCTGATACCAATTGTTGGAATACTGAGAGGGGGGGTGAATCAGTATGAGAACTTTTACCACTTTTAACCACAATATATAAACTTCAACTTAATCAATAGTATATCATCAGTATATCATCTATATATCATAATTATATCATGAGAATATAAACATAATTAGAATCACATCAAGTACACAATACACCAAAATTTACGTGGAAACCCAAACGAGAGAAATCCACAGAATGCTTTCTTATATATCAAAGAATACATTCATTAGAAGCACTGAATTCTCAATTATCCAGCTACAAATTGAAGGACATTGTGACCCCCTATTTACAGGCTCCAACTTGAAGGAAGATACAACTCCCTGAATTCTCTGTCTCCAACCAGAAGGAGGATATGACCCCTTGATTCTTAGGCTCCAACTTGAAGGAAGCTACATCTCCCTGGATTCTCTGGCTCTAGCCAGAAGGAGGAAACAACCCCGTGATTCTTAGGCTCCAACTTGAAGGAAGCTCCAACTCCTTGATTCTATGAATCTAACCGGAAGGAGGATACAACCCCCTTTCCTTTCCCCATCCTATCACCCTGAAATATAAGTGTAGACCAATTGTCACTACCACAATCACTGTCACTGTCACTGTCACTTTCAATACCATTGTCACTGTAATTTCCATTGTTACATCAACCTGTAAATGAAAACCTATCGCATCAACCGGTCATTGTCAACCTATCATTGTATATATCCTATCATTGTCAACCTCTCACATCAACCTGTCACTATAACTGATACTCAACATCAATGAAACCATATCCACAATCACCAAGAACACCTCTCAATTAGATGTCCAACATCACCAACACATGCCTCTACCAATCATGTACCAAGATCACCAACATACCATCACAATATATGTGTATCAACCCTGTACCAAACTTGTACCACATCATGTACCAAACCTGTACCAAATCATTTATCAATCATGTACCAAAACTTGTAATATACCATGTACCAAACCTGTACCAAATCATGCATAAAAAAAGGCATGTATCATACCATGTCCCAACACCATATCATGCATCAATTATGTATCTCACCATGCATCAATGTCACCAAGGAATGCCTCATATATATACCAAAAATGTATCTCAAACAATGTGCTCAATATCCAAGATGCTCCTCAAACCATGTGTCGCAACCATATACCATATCACTCATGATATGTCTCAATCATACCATACACCATGTACCATAATATATCATCAATGAAGTTCCTAAAAAAATTATCAAAAAACCAATATCATATACCAAGTATACGCCTCAACCATGCACCTAAGATGTGCCTCAAGCATGTTCCAATGCCTCAACAACATACCAAATACTTGCCTCAATCATGCACCATAACATCATCCACATGTAACCCTCAAAACATGCATATAAACGTACTTGTAACTCTGTAATAGACCTAGTGTATGTGGTCACAAACCTAGTGTATGTGGTCACAGACCTGCATACCTTCCTCAACTTCAGCAACAAGCGAATAGTGCTGGTTGTGGAGCCTGATTATCTTCCTGATTCAGAGGTCCTTGCTTTCAGCCGTGTTTATACCCCATGAAGTATTTACACCCCAGAAGTATGTACACTCTTCCATGCGGGGGAGTGCATAGGGGGGGTACCCCCTCTGCGGGGTTCGGGGGGGCTATCCCCCTGGCTGGGAGGTCTGGGGGCAAGCGGGCCCCCAGAGAAAAAATTGCCT
>JASDQU010687726.1:45070-58649 GCA_032191745.1 Picea mariana
TGAAGGAGATTGAGCCCTTGAAACCATGAATCTTCTCTTCTTGAAGTGCATTGTTCAATGCAGGTTTTCTTGGGGTACCTAGTGATTTTGGTTGGATAGAAGTGAAATATATGCTTCTATAGTTAGTATTTCAAATTCATACATAACGAGAAAATTTCACAAGAAAGAGATTCAGCGAACCTCAAGAATTGAGGTGAAATTTACGAATTTTTTTTATACAAAGATTTTCAAAATTTCCACATGGCGTCAATATTGATTTCACTGATATTTCTCTCTTAATAAAGAGAGTGTTGGATATTTTAGTTTTTTGATGCCTAGGAGAGGCACTTGACATGTGATTGGTTCTTAGGTGTGGAACCCTAGTGTGTCTATGAGAAGAACTTGGACCCTTAATCGGTTTGTTGAGTTGTTTCTCTAGGGATTGGAGTGGTGTTTTTACCTAGGATAGGTGACCAATCTACTTTATGTGTTGGCTAGTTTGTTGATTTATTTTTACTAGGTTTGATTAACAATATGACCTATGATAGATGTCTGATTTGTTCCATCGGATGCCAATTTTCATAGTGAATTGATGTGTTTAATAACCATGCTTCACCATTTGATTTTTTTCTATTTTTTAGAGTCCCAGAGGGGATAATTCATTTTGTGATAAGTTGATGATTACTAGATAATATATTTTGGTTGAAGTGTGATTCAAAGGTTTATAGGAATGACATCGTCGTTTAGATGTTTTTGTATTTATATAGATTGGAGAGAGATTTCAGCATTATCCCTTGGGGATAATATTGGTTATACATCTTGTACATTGTACTTGTTGAGAGACTGGTCATGGATGTGATAGCTAATGTGATCCTAATATCTAATTAGTGAATTTTATTAAGTCATCTTGTGCATTTGTATTATGTATATATTATACTTTGTACCTGATCTTGGAGAGATGATCTGTCATGTTGAATCATTCATATATGGTTATACCTTGTACGATTGTCTTGGAATGCTAGAATTTGGAGGAAACTCTAGGAAGAGAAAGGACACTAGGGTTTGGATTTACCTTAGTAGAGAAAAGGAACATTTGGCATTGAAGAAGGTTGCGGAAGACAAATTTGGAGATGGTTTCAAATTGTATGGTGTTGGAATCAATTATTAGTTCTAAGCTTGCAACTGATGGGAGTAGTGATGAGTACTAATGATAGGGTGGTTGGATTCTCCTGATAAGAGGGAGTTGACATTGATGTTACTTTTTCTTCATGGTTCTCTTAGAGTGAGGGAGGTGACCTTGCTGCTTCAATTGCTAGAGGTTTTGAGGTGCATGAGAGGGATTTACATGTTCATAGTTTGATGATAACCCTTTATGAGTTGTTTTTACTTTTAAGATGAGCCTAATTATTCAAGATCAATGACTTGATATGCATATTTTTATCTTGTGTTTTTGATAGATCTAATCCACTTGTCTTGGTCTTCTTTGGAGATGTAATTATCTTTGCAGGATGTCTTGAACAATTCTTGATGTTAGTGTTGATGGTAGTTTTTTTTTAATCCTTTGACACAGTTAGGAGTAGCTTCGTGTGATGTCTTTCTAGGGTCGTGATTATTGGATAGGGTTTGTTGTTGATGGTGGATGCCCTAGCTAGGATATAGATGAAATCGAAGTTTCCTAGGTTGTTAGATAATCAGATATGACATGTTTTGCCAACTTGTGATGAACTTTGTTGTTAGATAATCAGATATGACATGTTTTGCCAACTTGTGATGAACTATGGTATGAATTTATATTATCAGTGTATTGTAATAAGAAGAGTACCATTTTAATACAAATATTTACATTATAGATCTAAAATTAGACTTATTCCTCTCATACGGTTCACATCCGCACATGGGCATGCTGCATACGGTCCACATCACAGAATCAACGTGCATCTTATATGCATGAATCGTGCCGCCGTATCATTTCGTCCACGTCATCGTTGAACGAGGATACTGCCGCCCCTACTGACCACTCGGACGCAAATCCGGATCTGGTAGAGTCCAGCTAGGACTGGGGTGGGCCCGCGCAGATCACAATCCACAAGTCAAACGAGAGTTCGGTCAAAGTGGGGGTCGTTTTCTGAGGTGGTGCAACTTGCAAGATTTGTTTGACACATTGAAGAAGTGAATTCCATGACATTAATTTTCGTTTAAATAATAACCACTTGCAAGCTTCTACGACATAGAAATTCCAAAGTAACTTGAGTAACATCTTTAGGGCGAAGAAATATATCCAAACCCTTTATGTAATTGTTTTCAAAAGTGTGTGTCGGCCTTCTCTGAAGAGTCAAATCTTGTCTGGGGAGAAGATATCACCATGGCTGAAGCAATTGAGATGGTGGACAAAGCCCTGGTTTGGAAAGCTTATGGACGACATTTTAGTCTCAAAACCCTCCAGTTTTGGGTGGTTGTAACATGGCCCCCCCTACAATCCTCCTCCCTTCGAAGATGAGCCATTTATCGAAAGGGTGGTTTATGATCAAATTTGTTGAAGTCTCCCAGGCTGAAAAAGCTCTGTTGAGCGGTTGGTGTATAGACTCCTCCCCTATTTTGCTGAAGAAGTGGGAACCCTCCTTTGATGTAAACAGTGGAAAAATGGATTCCATTCCTATTTGGGTTTGTTTTTCTGGTCTCCCACCATTGTACTCGTGAGTTAAATGTTTTCAGGCTATTGGTAATATGTTGGGGGAATTCCTAGGTGTCAACTTGTCCTTCAAGGAAACGGGGGAGATGTATGTGGCTCACATTTTGGTTTCCCTCAACATTAGGGGCATGATACCAAAAAAATTTAAGGTCACAAACAGGGGCCGCACTGGCACACGAATATTGGATTATGAAGGGGTACCTTTTCGGTGCAGGCATTGCCATTAATATGGACACATCGTCAATGATTTCCCTCTCCCCTAGCATGGTTGTGCAGAAAATCCTTCTTCTACTTAGTTCATAGAGCGTTCTGGTCTGCCAGAGAGTGATGGATCCAACTTTATCCCCTCCTCGATGGATCATTCGTGCTCCTTGGGTCATCCTCCCTTCAATCAACATGTGGAATCTGTCATTCGAGAGCCTACCACAAGCAATGGAGATCTTTCCCTAGTCCATTCCTCGACAATTGTTGTGTCTATGGTTGTCCCTCATCTTGGGCCGCACCTTTTTCCTCCTCATGGCTCATTTTTGGGCTTGCATCTCTCTATTCCTTCTCCCATTAATGGTTTAATTCGGTCTCTAATTTTTTTAAAGATGCTTCCCCCCCCACCCCCCTTCCATTCAAGACCTCCCTTTCCATCAATATTTGATCTCATGGGACTGCACTCCTACCTTAACCTCTTCCACTCCCCCTATTTTCTCTTGCTCCTTCATTCTGGTTTCTCTTCCCAACTCCCCAACATCGAATTCTACTGATGAGATCTCCTTTGCTAGCTCTGAGGATTCAGCCATACATTTCCACCTTCGGAACATAAACATTATGGCCACATTGTCAGGTGGTTCTGGTCTTGGTTTGAATCCTAATGTGCACAAACCCAAAAAGGGTAGATGGTGCATCTCACATATCTCAAAGGCACAAAGTCGTTCCCCAGTCGACATTGCAT
Source organism: Picea mariana (assembly GCA_032191745.1). Classification (NCBI taxonomy): domain Eukaryota; kingdom Viridiplantae; phylum Streptophyta; class Pinopsida; order Pinales; family Pinaceae; genus Picea; species Picea mariana. The sequence continues at coordinate 48,682 of JASDQU010687726.1, forward strand.
CTAGAAGACAACGTTCCATTTTTTGGGGACCTTAGAGCAACCCATTCCCCTGAGGGTGTTCCCCCATGAAGTTTCTCTCTTTCAACTTTAGGGGGTTGGAGAGCTCCCAGAAGAAGCTCACCCTGAAGGGACTAATTGTCTTGAATCATCCCAATGTTATTTTCCTCCAAGAAATGATGTCTATTGAGTCTCTGTGACTCGGGTGCTGGATTCATTATTTCCATATTGGAAGTTCATAGGATCTGATGCTAACAGTCATTCTGGGGATTGGCGGTTGGATGGAATACTCGGCTAGTGAAAGAAATAAACTCCTAGTCCCTTGACTTCTATCTAGGGGCATATTTACTGATTGAAGGAGTGGGGATGGAATTCAGGGTTATAAATGTGTATGGGCCATATGTTGAGCGTGTTCCCTTCTGTAACTCTCTCCTCAAGAATAATCTACTCAAAGTTGAGAATCTTATCTTGGGAGAAGATCTAAACTTCTCCTTTAGGGAAGTTGAAGTTTGGGGCCCTATTGCTCAATCAGATCATCAAACCAAGTTGTTCACTCACCTCCTTATTGAGAATGGCCTCATTGATATTGTTCCACTCAAGCTCCTTCCCACATGGAGGAATATGAGGTCGGGCGAAGCCCGTGTGGAAAAATGACTTGACTGATTTTTGATCTCAAAATCTCTTTTGTATATTCCCTTATAGTTTCGTCAAAGGATTGGTAGTGGGGGTGAATCAAACCACTCCTTGGTGTGGCTTGAAATTAAAGGGGGTCCCAAGAAGCCTTCCAACCCTTTTAAATTCAATGCAACCTGGTTATCTAACGACGACTTTCAGAAAATCGTGAAGGAGAAATGGGTTGGCTATGATTCAGGCATTGACCTTTCTGCGGATTTCCAGTTTGTGGCTAATCTAAAGCGAATAAAGTAGTTGGTGATCCCATGGGATCTTGTGAATTAGGTAAGTGAGGAGAGGTAACTAAGACAAATTGAGGCACAACTTGGTGCAGATCCCCTACCCTCGGGCCGAGATCCGTGCAGGATCTTCACTAAAACCATGCCAAGGGTTAATTAAACCCTTTGTTTAAGCCACAAAGGACTTCGGATTTCGGGATTTGGAGAGTCCCGATGTATTTCCACAGCTCTTGGCAAATGCCAAAATGTGAAACCCCGAAATGGGATTAAGGGATAAGCTCCTCCCTTCGGATCCCTTCTTAATACGACCACAACTAGAGCTAAGCGATAGCGCTCTTCGTGATTCACGACTTCACGAGTTTGGGTGTTGAGCTCTCATGCTCCTCCCTTGCGAAACTCCGAAACATGATAAGTCAACAGATTGTTGACTTCTCCCAAGCGACGTGCACTCGCCACCTGTCTCCCACTAGGCTTCGGCTTTTCGGAACTTGAGAGAATAGCCATCCTCTCACCTTACAATTCCCTGAACTCTAAAATTTTGCCTTTTTGGCGAGATCGACGGCCTTTCGGGATTTCGCGTACCGGGAGGTTGAAACTCTCGATTCCAAAATCTCTTGTCACGCCGACCCCCGAATTCCGAAATAGATCTACCGACTCTGATCTTTACGGGATTTCGCAAACCGAGAGTTTGAAACTCTCGACTCCAAAATCACTGCCTCCTCTACTTCTCGAACCCCGAAATGCCGAAATGCCGAAATTCCACTCCAAAGACACGTCGCGTTTCATGACTTCGGGGTTTTCAATGCAAAGTGCCCTGACTCCTTATCATCAGAATTGCCGAAATGCCGAACCTCGAAATGATGAAATACCGAAATTCCACTCCAAAGGGGAATCAACAGCTCCTGTTTCTTCTCATCCAATGGCCACTACTCCTCCTGAGCTTATGGGTGATTGAAAATGTACTTTCCTTAATCCCTTTACTTCTTTTCAAGATCCGATGGCTCTCAGGTCTTCGACACTTCTCCACGAAGTATTCCTACCGTTCAATTTCACACTCGATAATTCCTTTTGAAATTCGGGAGTTAGAGTGACCAAGGGTTTTGGCCTGCACTCCAAACTTATGAACCCTGAATCCCCGAAATGATCTGTCGGCTCAAACTGACCACGATCAATAGTTTGCGTTGACTCTTGATGTTAGGGTGGCGGATTCATCCAACTCCTAACCACCTTACAGTTCCTCTAGATCCTACGGTCCTCGCGATTTCGCGATTTCTCCACGGAGAATTCTGACCACCAGATGCACTCCTTGATGACTTCTGCCCAAACGACTCGATGTTCTCCCTCCTGAAATTGACTTCTATGAGATGATTTTGATCTCAGTCTCCCTTTGAAAACTTCAAAGGTGTTATCCTTCCTGAGCTTTCGCTTATAAACTCAAGCTTCCCAAAAGGATCCCTGCTCGCAGTCCCTGCAGCAAACCTTCAAATAACCTCTGGTTATTTGAGTCTCTGACCCTGTGCACTCTTTTCAACAATAATCTCTCAATCTTCTTTCTAGATTTATAAAGTCCAAGGCTTCAATTGGCCTGCGCACACCTTGCACGAATCTGTGCTTCACCTGCACTTTAGCTGGTATGAGAACAACGATATCTCTCCTAAGCTTTCTGAGATAAAACTCAGACCCTCGTCAACGCACACCTTGCAGACGTTCACTGCACTCCTTGCAGGAATTCCCAGGAAGATAAACAATTGAAACTCATTCTTTTCCTCTCTCATACTTCATACACTCAATGAAATCATACACACAACACAACATTGAAATAAATGCGCAACAGAGAAACAAATCAACTGTAAACATACCATTCAACCAATGTAAACAATAAGCATCATAACACCATGAATGTGAGTCAAAGCTTCATATATTAACTCAATTGCTCCTGTACATGGGTTCTTCTCTACAGCTTATGAATTCTTAATGATCATCCAAAATTACCATGATACAAGGGTGAGGGTGTCTATATCTGTTTTCCCTCCTATGCTTCTAAATTGTCTAATCTATTAAATTAAATCTACCTACTTGCATTCATTATGCATAAATGCCTATTACATTCAATAGATGAGAGCAATCTCTCAAGATCTATTCACAACTCCAAGATATAAATGTAAGTATGCTTCCCCTAGCTATTACATTAATATCCGCTCATTAATTTTTTAAAACATTTCAAAATGTGCGCGGGTGCTTTTCTAGCTATCTTCCACCTTTATGCTTGGTTGACTGGCTGCGTACGATGCTCCTGCATCATACTCCCTTCCTTGAAAATTTTCATGAACTCCTATTCATGAGCTCTTGTACGGTCTGTCCATGCCTATGAATTGCTGCTTCATCTTCCCAACTGGCATCTCCAACTAGATGTCCTTTCCACTTGACCAAGTATTCAAAATACTCTTTCCTCCTGGTCTTTTTGCTAACCCTTTTGTCAATTATGCCTTCCATCTGTGGTTTTTCAGCTACAGGCGTTTGTTTTGTCCATTGAACCTCTTTATGTTCCTCCTCTGCTCCTGCTTCTTCAGCTCTATAAGGGTACAAATCCACAACATTGAATATCAGTGAGATTCCGACCCCATTGGGTAATTCAATCTCATATGTTCTTGCCCCAAATTTCCTTATGACATTGCACATTCCAATCTTTTTCATTTTCAGCTTATTATACGTTCCCCTTGGGAACCTTTCCTTCCTCAGATGTCCAAGAATCATATCACCAACTTCAAATTGAAGTTCTCTCCTGTGTTGATCTGCTCTCTGCTTGTATTCCTAACTTGAATTCTATAATCGCTCCTTGATTCGGTTGTGAAGTTCCTTCATTCCTTCTGCAAAGTCCTCTGCACTAGCACTCCTGAATTTGGCTTGTTCTGCATCTTTCAATTCATAAACTCCCCTTGGATGCATTCCATATACAATTTGGAATGGAATCTACCCTGTGCTTCTATTGAGTGAATCATTGTAAGCAAATTCTACCTGTGGCAGAATGTGATCCCATTGACTGTGGTGTTCAGCCACTAAGCTCCTTAGCAAATCTCCCAATCTCCTGTTCACGACTTCTGTCTGTCCATCCGTCTGAGGATGATATGTTGAGCTAAAAGACAAACTTGTCCCCAACTTCTTCCATAAGGTCCTCCATAAATGCCCTACAAACTTGGTATCTCGATCAGACACGATACTCTTTAACAAACTGTGAAGTCTGACAACTTCCTTGAAAAACAGGTTTGCAATATGAGTTGCGTCGCTGGTTTTCTGGCATGGTATGAAATGTGCCATCTTTGAAAATCTGTTGACTACCACAAAGATCGAATCACATCCTCTTTGTGTCCTTGGAAGTCCCAATATGAAATCCATGCTCACTGCATCCCACGGCCTTTCAGGTATGGGTAATGGTTGGTATAACCTTGTGTTCTACCTTTTTCCTTTCACGTGCTGACAAATTCTACACCTGTCCACAAATTGCTTGACATATGTCCTCATTCCTGGCCAAAAATATGAGCCATTCAACTTTGAGAACATCTTGTCATGACCGAAATGTCCGGCCAATCCTCCACTGTGTTTTTCCTTTAGCAAATTCTCCCTCATGGAGCATTTTGGAATGCATTGCTGATTTCCCCTGAACAATAATCCATCCAGGATCATGTATTCAGTCCATTGGCGTATTTCCCTGAGAATTGGATTCTCAGATGCCTCATATGCCTCTTTAAAATCCGGGTCACCTCTGTACATTTCTTTAAGGTTATTAAAACCCAAAGTCTTGACTCTGAATTCTTGTATAAGCAAACATTTCCTGCTCAAAGCATCAACAACTTTGTTAGCAGTTCCAGAAATATGCTTAATCACAGAAGGAAAATTTTGCATGAATTCAACCCATTTAGCATGTTTTTGGTTCAACTTCTCCCGTCGAGTCATGAATTGCAAAGCATGATTATCGCTGTAAAAAACAAACTCCTTGGGAACCAAATAGTGTCTCCATTTCTTCAGTGCTTGTATGACTGCATAGAATTCTTTGTCATATGTGGAGTACTTAATCTTCACTTCATTCAATTTTTCACTAAAATATGTGATCGGCCTATCGTCTTGGCTCAAGACTGCTCCAATTGCAAATCCACTTGCGTCACACCTAACCTGAAATGTCTTGCTGAAATCTCGCAAAACCAGAATTGGTTGCTTAGTGATCTTCTTCTTCACCAGATTGAAACTCTTCTCTGCTTCCTCCATCCAGTGAAAAGATTTATGTCTTTTCTTCACCATATCCATCATTGGTGCACTAATTCCACTGAAGTTTCGGATAAATTTCCTGTAGAATCTAGCCAAACCATGGAAGCTTCGTACTTAAAACACGCTCTTCGACGATGACCAATTCTTAATTGCCTTTATCTTTTCCGGATCCATTTTTAATTCATTTGTAGAGATAAAAAAACCCAAATAAATGAGTTCTGTCCTCATAAATGATGATTTCTTCATATTAATCAACAATTTCTCCTGCTGTAATCTCCTCATTACTGCAACTAAATGCTTTAAGTGTTCTTCTTCTGTCTTGTTAAAAATTAATATATCATCAAGATATACAATGATGAATTTCCCTATGAAATCCTTCAGGACTTCATTCATTAACCTCATGAAAGTACTGGGTGCATTTGTAAGGCCAAATGGCATGAAAAGCCATTCATATAGCCCCTCAATATTTTTGAATGTTGTCTTCCATTCATCACCTTCTCTCATTCGAATTTGATGATACCCGCTTTTCAAATCAATCTTTGAAAAAAAATCTACTCCAGTCAAGAAATCCATCAAGTCGTTCATCCTTGGCAATGGAAATCTGTATCTGATGGTAATCTTATTGATTGCCCTTGAGTCTGTACACATTCTCTAGCCTCCATATTTCTTTGGGCTAAGCATTGTCGGAACAACGCATGGACTCAAGCTTTCTCGAATCAATCCTTTGTCCATTAAGTCCTGGACTTGTCTCTTAACTTCTTCATTTTCCTATGGCATCAACTGATATGCTGCTTTGTTCGGAAAAATGGCTCCATGTATAAGATCGATATGATGATTATACTCTTGATAGGTGGCAACGAACAAGGTAGTTCGTCCACTACTATATCAACAAACTCTCCCAGCAACTCCTGGATTTCTTCTAGTAAATCATCTATTCTCATACTGGTCAAAACAATTTTGGGCTTCTTGACCACAATAAATTGTGTGTCTTCCTTCTTCTTAACCTCATTAAGGATTTCCTTCCCATTCATGAGAAGTACAGTGTTGCTCATTTCTATTTTCACTTCTTTATCCTTAATCGACAACAACATGTGAGTCCTACCATTTTTTTCCAAGGTGTACGTGTTCTTTTTCCCATCATGAACTACATTTTTGTCATATTTCCATGGTCTACCCAACAATAGGTGACAAAAATCCATGGGAATGAAATCACATAATATTTCATCTTTATATCATCCTATTTTAAATTCAACTAAACATTGTTTAGTGACATTTACCTGATATCCTTTTTGTAGCCACGAATCTCTGTAAGGGCTTGGATGTGCAACAGTCTCCAGCTCCATATTTTCTACCATCTCTGTAGATATGAGATTGTCTGTGCTACCGCTGTCCACTATGACCTTGCATACCCTATCCTTAGTTTTGCAAGCAGTCTGAAACAGACTGTTTCTTTGGGTTGGGTTCTCTGGTTTCAAGAGAACTTTCCTCATCATTAAGGATCTTCCTCCCTCATCATCTTATGCCTCAACATTCCATCCTTGAGCTTTGGCAATGTGAGTTTCACCACCATCTTTCTTCTTATCTAGACACTCATAGGATTTATGTCTGATTTTTCCACAGACGAAGCATTTCACTTCACTTCCTCTACCACTTCCTCTTCCTCTGGCTCGAGGAAAAGTATTTCTATCAGCATACTGCCTTCCTTGTGAGATTCCTCCTCTCTCAGGTTGAGTTTGAGGTTTCTTTCCCTCTTCCTTAGGTTTCTGAGTTATGTCTTGGGCAATTGTTTTGCCTCTGGCTTGACTTCTACCTTGGCCTCTTTGACCTTGCTTCCGGCTCAGCTTCTCTTCAGCTTTCAGAGCTGTCTGATAAGAATCTTCCACATTTCGAATGGTCATCATGCCCATCTCATCTTGAATGTCATATCACATACCATTCATGTACCTAACAACTTTTTCATCATCGCTTTCCCGATGACCTGCTCTGATGTTTATCCTGTAGAATTCTTTAGTGTATTCCTTCACTGACATTAGCTTCTGTCTCAAATTTTGCGTCCTCCTAAACATAGTGATTTGATAATCCTTGGTTATAATTTTGGATTTCATCTTTGCAACCATTCTATCCTAGCTTTTGATTTTCTACTTTCCCTTGCAGTGCCTATCGGCCTGCAGTTCATCCCACCACAGTGCTTCATGCCCTTTAAGTCTAGTAACAACATGTTTGACTTTCTTATCTTCCTTGACATCCTCATAGTCGAAGTATTTGTCTAGAGCTCTAATCCAGTCTAAAAGCTCTTCAACGTCTAAGTTGCCTTTGTACACTGGAATGTCCATTTTTTCCCTAGCACCTATCCTTGCAACAACCCTGAATAGGCGTTCTTCTGCAGCATCTTCGACTGCAACTTCTTCTCCTTCATTTCTAGCTTCATTTTCACTTTCATCTTCACTAATATCCCTAGCGTACACTATGTGCCTCTGTGTTGTCTCCATAGAATTAAGTCTGGCATGTAATTCGTGCATTTCTCTTTCCGCTGCTGGATCAGGTAATTGCCTATCTCTTCTTCTCGATGGCATGGATGAAAAATTTTCCTCTTTTCTCTATGCTACAGAAAGCAAAGAATTTGTTCTATGCTTTGATATCACAACTGGTGTAGACCCCCTTCCCTCGGGCCGAGATCCGCGCAAGATCTTCACTAAAACCATGCCAAGGGTTAATTAAACCCTTTGTTTAAGCCACAAAGGACTTCGAATTTTGGGAATTGGAGAGTCTCGATGTATTTCCATAGCTCTTGGCAGATGCCAAAATGCAAAACCCCGAAATGGGATTAAGGGATAAGCTCCTCCCTTCGGAATATCCCTTCTTAATATAACCACAACTAGAGCTAAGTGATAACGCTCTTCGTGATTCACGACTTCACGAGTTGGGGTGTTGAGCTTTCGTGCTCCTCCCTTGCAAAACAATGAAACATGATAAGTCAATAGATTGTTGACTTCTCCCAAGCGATGTGCACTCACCACCTGTCTCCCACTAGGCTTTGGCTTTTCTAAACTTGAGAGAACAACCAACAGTCGTTCCTCTCACCTTACAATTCCCCGAACTCTGAAATTTCACCTTTTTGGCGAGATCGATGGCCTTTCGAGATTTCGCGTACCGGGAGGTTGAAACTCTCGATTCCAAAATATCTTGTCACGCCAACCCCCAAATTCCGAAATAGATCTATTGACTTTAATCTTTTCGGGATTTAGCGAACTGAGAGTTTGAAACTCTTGACTCCAAAATCACTGCCTCCTCTACTTCCCGAACCTCGAAATGCCAAAATGATGAAATTCCACTCCATAGACACGTCGCGTTTCGTGAATTCTAATTTTTCAACGCAAAGTTCCCCGACTCCTTATCATCGGAATTGCCGAAATGTCGAACCCCGAAATGCCGAAATGCCAAAATTCCACTCCAAAGGGGAATCAATGGCTCCTGTTGCTTCTCATCCAACAACCACTACTCCTCTTGAGCTTATGGGTGATTGAAAAGGTACTCACCTTAATCCCTTTACTTCTTTGCAAGATCCGATGGCTCTTGGGTCTTCAACACTTCTCCATGAAGTATTCCCGCCATTCAATTTCACACTTGATAATTCCTTTCACGATTCGGGAGTTAGAGTGACCAACGGTTTTGGCCTCAACTCCAAACTTGCGAACCTCGAATCCCCAAAATGATCTGTCAGCTCAAACTGACCACGATCAACAGTTCGCATTGACTCTTGATGTCAGGGTGGTGGATTCATCCAACTCCTAACCACCTTACAGCTCCCCTGGATCCTACGGTCCTCGCAATTTCGTGAGTTCTCCACGTAGAATTCTAACCACCAGATGCACTCCTCGATGACTTTTTCCCAAATGACTCGGTGTTCTCCTTCCTGAAATTGACTTCTATGAGACAATTTTGATCTCCATCTCCCTTTGAACACTTCAAAGGTGTTATCCTTCCTGAGCTTTTTCTTGTAAACTCAAGCTTCCCAAAAGGATCCTTGCTCGCACTTCTTGCGGCAAGCCTTCAAATAACCTCTGGTTATTTGAATCTCTGACCCTGTGCACTCTTTGCAACAATAATCTCTCAATCATCTTTCTGGATTTATAAAATCCAAGGCTTCAATTGGCCTGTGCACACCTTGCACGACTCTATGCTTCACCTACACTTCAGCTGATATGAGAACAACGATATCTCTCCTGAGCTTTCTGAGATAAAACTAGACCCTCGTCAACGCACACCTTGTGGACATTCACTGCACTCCTTGGAGGAATTCTCAGGAAGAGAAACAATTGAAACTCATTCTTTTCCTCTCTCAGACTTCATACACTCAACATGAAATCATACACACAACACAACATTGAAATAAATGCACAACAAAGAAACAAATCAACTGTAAACATATCATTCAACCAATGTAAACAATAAGCATCATAACACCATGAAAGTGAGTCAAAGCTTCATATATTAACTCAAGTGTTCCTGTACATGGGTTCTTCTCTACATCTCTCTGCTATAGCTCTATATCTTATGGATTCTTAATGATCATCCAAAATTACCATGATACAAGGGTGAGGGTGTCTATATCCGTTTTCCCTCCTATGCTTCTAAACTGTCTAATCTATTAAATTAAATCTACCTACTTGCGTTCATTACACATAAATGCCTATTACATTCGATAGATGAGAGAAATCGCTCAATATCTATTCACAACTCCAAGATATAAATGTAAGTACGCTTCCCCTAGCTATTACATTAATATCCTCTCATTAATTT
>JASDQU010687727.1:2295-34633 GCA_032191745.1 Picea mariana
TATCAATATCCTTCTACGCTAGATGGCTTAACAATGTGCTTTTTGGAAACAATTTTTTCAACTTCTGCAGAGGATGGATACACAGTTGCATGCTTCTTGCCACTCCATCATACAACTCTAGATCGAAAAGAGAAGAAAAAAAACTAGGCATTGAGTTTATATAATTCATTGATCCAACCCAACCTGACTCTATGTAACCTTGTAGATCAATATTTTCACTAGAAACATAATTTATACCAAAGCTTGAAGTACCACTCACATATATTAATATTATTTTTGATGTGCACCAATGGGATTCATGAGGATCCTACATGAAACAAGAGACTAGACTTACTACATACATAATGTGTTCCCTAATTGTACTAAAGTACATCAAATTCCTAAACAAGATTCTTGATACTCCATCATACAACTCTAGATCCAAATGAGACAAAATAATTAGGAAATTTATTTTCAATAATTCATTTATCCAACCCAACCTAACTCTATATAACCTTTTAGCTCAATATTATCATTGGAAAAATCATTTATACCAAAGCTTAAAGTACCATTCACATACCTTAAGATTCTTTTTAAATGCACACCAATGGGATTCATGAGGATCTTGCATGTAGCAAGAGATTAAAATTATTAGATACATAATGTCTACCTTGGTTGTACTAAGGTACATTAAACTCCCAACCAAGCTTCTATACAAAGTAGAATTCACCTTGGGAATTTCTTCCTTAAAAAGAGTGATGATGGAGTTGCATATGCCTTGCATGGCTTCATCCCAAACTTATCTAATAAATATGTTGCATACTTGGATTCAAAAATAAATATTCTTTCTAATTGCTACTACACTCCACACTAAGGATATAACGTATCTTATCCATATCTTTCATTTCAAACTCTTTTGTTACTGCCACCTAAAAAAAAATATTATTACAAATCGATTTGTATTGGTAGTACTTTGATATATTTTTCTTAGGCATCTTGTCTTTATTGAAGTAATTGGACTTGTTTTTTAGCTTAAATTTGGGAAATAAAAGCAAGATTGAGACCTGTGTTATATTTATGAGCACTGTTTACAAGGGTTTATGACCTGTGTAAATTCAAAATTACAGACCTATCTATTTTATTTCCTTTGCAACATTTTCGTATATTGTACATCTAAAACAACTTTTAAACCAAATCGATGCTAAGGGAGGCCCAAAGACCTCACTAAATACCAAATAGTTGGCCTCTATTTGTTCATTGTTTAGGGGTCTGTCCAAACTACAAAGGTTATAATCCATGCTTGGTTGATGGTATATACTTAAAACACACTAATATGGATGGCTAAAATCACATTTTACACATCTCTATTTCTATGTTTTATGACCAACAAATTGTGATTTTTTTGTGGCTCTACTTTATGGTTAACATCTGGTGCAAACAAATACCGAAAACTTATCTAAATCTCTAGTAATGGAACAGTGTGGTATGTGCTAAAATCTGTGCTAAATTTTGTTATAAGGTTTCTCTCATGACATATGGACAAGAACACTTAATACACATTTTATCTATGTTTATGATTCATATTTGGTAAAGAATTATTGTAGATTGAAATAGCCATTTACTTTCTTCCTTCGTCACATAATTTGAGGGCACTTGTTATAGAATTTTGTGGTATATGGCATAAACAATATCATTGTCCTTACAATCAAAATTGTCATAATCAAATGTGCAGCATCAGACTTGTCAATAGATGTATTGTGACATTTTTTAAGTACATACAGAGTAGCATATGACACCCCTCTATCTTGTGTAACCCACTGATCTGAACAAGATACCAAAATATGCTATGTAAAATTATCTCCAATATTCCAAACCAAATAGCAAAAGGTCATAAGTTTGGGTCCCAGCTGTTGTTGAATTTCCTAAATAAATCCCCCTTCCTTACTTCTTGTTCTCTAGATTTTACAATAGAAACATAGCCAATAGTAAGTACAACAACATATTCTTCTACATATTGTAGATAACCTTTGAAAATTTTACCTTATGTTGGACAGACATACCTTGAAAAGGAAAACCCCATGCATATATTTGGGCCCCATAGATTTCTTGGTGCATATGGAACACCACCCTCACATTTCCAGACTCTTGATTGCAAAAATATATTTTTCACAACATGCTGGAATTGACTTCAAAAGTGACTCAAAATGCACATACATTTTGAGCGATAACATGCCATAAATCCATCAATATCATGGTGAAGTATGATGATCCACATTCATCAACATGCCCAACCAATATGCATTGTCTCCAAGCAAAATTAGAAGGTACATCAGCATCCCAACATGTCATCCTTTTCATGTGATGAAAAATCACAAATTTACCTCTCATACAACATGAGGGCTAACAAGATCAAAACCCTCGCAAATAAAATAATTATATCCAAGATCTAGATCGACGATCTATCCTATGAAAATATACATAATAATATCATAAACAAACTCCTAAAGACAAGTGAACGATACATAATAAAATAAGAGACAAGTGAATGGACATGCCACTTGTCCTCTCCTCATGAAAAATACTTCCTTATTCCAAGATTTCTTTGACCATGCAAAGAATTTCCTTGTTCCATGTGTCCTCATCATAAATAGAATTCCTTCTAAGATGGGCTTTGATTAACCAAGATAATATAAAATAAACCCCTAGAAAAGGTGCACCCTTGCTATGTGTGAAAGAACGTGATTATGGGACAACTTTGACCATGCCATATAATATAAAATAGTCCAGAAAAACCTATACCCTTGAAAAGTGTGCCAATGAAAATGATTTCTTCCCTTTGACCTAAGGAAATAATCAATAAATAATCCTCCAAAAGTTCGGTGCCCTATATAAATCTGCAAGTTAGTTACATAAACAATAAATGTGCCCATATGGAATCTAGGGTGGTGCTCCACTTGTTTAATGAGTCAGTAACCTAGAAATTCCAAAACAATGCACAAGATAGCAAGGTTAGTGAGGGTGCTTCCTTCAATGCAATAAGCAACTCCCCAAATGATGGATCTCATGGACATGTGTGCATTAGTGGCCCTTTGGTTGTCATAACAACCCCCTTAAAGAGATGGATGTCCTCAAAAATGTGTTCCATTAGTACAAATGCATTTGAAAGAAACCATCTCTCCTCAAACCAAGGGCCAAAGTGGGACAACCTAGGAAAATACACATAAAGGGTGAAACATACCACTAAACCAATCTGAACAAAATGCCAAAACCATGTGCTAGAGAATGAACCATTGTGCTAATACCATCAATCATTTCAAAACCATGGGGCACTCTAGAACTATGTGCAAGGTAGTTAGGCCTTTTCAATAAATGTGCCAAGATGTAATGACAAAGGGAGCATTCCATGATATGAGTCAACCAACCTCCTTGAAAGCTCAACCACATTCTAAAAATAGGGCCCTAAATCTAAGGCACTCATCATGAATATATCTCAACCATCGAATGAAAAACACACTTTCCAATGCATGCACCTTAGGGATCTGTTCCCTAGAGTGAGGGAACACTATCTCAAGGAGTATCAAGTAATGAGAAATAAAAATTAGGGAAAAGCCTTAGTTTATGGGTATCCCTCTCCATGAATGTGCTAAGGCTAAAAAAAGAGTGAACCATATATGTAAGACCCTCATCAAGCCCAATTCTCTATCAATATCCACATGTAATATGAAAGCCTCCAAATATGCAATGATTCCCTAAGATATGATTCTAAATGAAACAATAATTATCAAATCCACAATCGATAGCCATCAAGACACACATCCTCCAAACACAACATGCTTGGGCAGGGTCTTCAAACTAGTACATTGCCTCATACAATATGAACAGTAACATGTAGAATAATTAAAATGCAACAACAAACAAAGAAATGGTTCTAGTTTAGTTTATGATAGATATTAAATCTAATATAGTTATCTTATGAGACTTATTCCATTCAGTTTTGGTTATCATAAAAAAATTGGGTGGGATTTCTAGAATTGATGATCAATATATTTGTTTTATCAATATTTACAGTCATCTCAAAGTCTAATTAGATCCTAACTAAATCCTAATTAGATCCTAACTGAAATGGAGAAACCAATGAAATACATTGTAACTGATGTCAAGGATAAGAACAAATTGATTGTGCACTTTGAGACCAATTTCTATACATTATTCTTGGTGGTACCCCCACTTTACCTATATAGATTGAGGATTCCACCCTCTCTTAGGATATAATAAATATTGCTCATATTCCATTAAACAAATTCTTAGTCTAGCTATCATTTAGGTCTTCCCTTTCTCATTATTCTATTTGTTTCTATTAATGGACATGCTTAGTAAGATGTGCACCATGGTGCTTATAGAAAGACAATCAAGAGATAATAAGTTGCAAAAAACATAGTCTTTGAGAGGGTTTGGGTGACTCTTGGGATACCACTAGAGAACATTATTTTAGTCAGTAAAATTTATTTATTTTTAAAATAAATTTATGTTGTCTCTCTTGCAACAAACGTATTGATTTTCTGTAACAAATTAGTTATACGATCGATGAAAACTATTCATCAATAGTATACCTAATTCGTTGCAAACAATCAGTATGTTCATCGCAAGAGAGATGACCTAGGTATCTTCTCTCTTGCGATGATTGCCTTCCCTTGTAGCTCTTGCGAAGATATCCTTCCCTTGTCTCTCTTGCGATGATATCCTTACCTTATCTCTCTTGCGACAATATCCCTTATTTGTCTCTTTTGCGATGATATCCCTTATATGTCGCACTTGTGACGATATCCCTTTGTTGTCTCTCTTGCGATGACTAATGTTGGTCGTTTCGCTTGCGACAACGGCCTTGGGTATCATTGCTTTGGCGATGTTTTCCTAAGTTCATTGCACTTTCCATGACACGTGAAGTGACATTTGAGAGACCCAATATTCATCGCAATATCCACGACATAATGTCGCAAGAGCGTCGAAAGAGCTGTCACAAAATGATCCAAATTTACTATTGAGATATGCTTTGTTTAATCATATAGAGTAGGAGGAAGAGTTATTTTGTTGGTATTTGTAGGAATTCAATTGCATTGATGAGCTTGGCTATCAAGCGTTGGGATTGGGACAATGAGGAAAAACATCGCAACAAGGTACACCGCATCTTTCCTTTATCTTGCTTGATTAATTGAGTTATATCTATAAGGAATGTAGTAACCACAAGTTCTCTTATGTATTTGGATGAAATATATAGGTATTGGTTCAAAGGGGAGCTTAGCCTCTCTACAGGGTAATATTTCTCACAACACTATAGACCCATTTGCATATGACAACTTTCCTCCCTTGTGGAAGTGAAATGACATCCCAAGTATCATTCTCTAGGAGTGAGTCATGCTCCTACTGCATGGTTTCTTCCCATAATGGATTTCCCGTAGCCTCACTCTATGTTTTCATATTAGAATATTGAACCATATAGAAATGCATGGGCATCCTTGGTTCAAAAGATGAAAACACATGAGAAGGATCTTCATGTTGATATTGATTCCTCCACAAGTCCAATGGATTCCTTGCAAGGTCACCTGCTTACTGAAGTGTGGATTGTGCCCACTTGGGAATCTGTTGAAGCTCTGACACTAGATCGTCATATGTATGCATTACCTTCTCAACTCCATCTATAGAGTCCTCTGAATTTGAGTCTAAATATGTAGCATATGAGTGTATGGAATCATCATCTCTAATGTCTAGAACTAATGGAAGCACAAGAGTATCTACATGTTTCTCTCATGGTGCATGCAAAGGACTCTCCTCAAACTGAACATTGTGCTCAATGATGAGTCGGTCTATAAAGGGGTCAATCAATCTGTACCCCTTCACATCATCTGTATAACCCACAAATATGCAAGGTTTTCTCTATGGATCTAGTGCTTTCCTCTTTTCAGAAGGAATATGGGCCCATGCGTGAGATCCAAAGATGTGGAAGTGTGTGACATCTGGTTTTTCACTTGTCTAATCCTAGAAAGGTGTCATATCCTCAATATATCTATGAGGAGATATGTTATATATGTAAGAAACACAGTTAAGTGCCTCAACCCAAATCTTGTAAGGAATATACCTCACATGCAACATACAATTGGTCATCTCCTTGAGAGATATTTTCTTCCTTTCAGGAACTCCATTTTTTTATGGAGTGTATGGAACTATATGTTGCAACTAGATACCAACCTCATGAAAAATATTCTGAACATATTTCTCCACCCATTTTCTGTACGGAGGATCTTGATCTTCTTCCCACTCTTATTCTCTACTAGAGCTTTGAAGTGTTTGAGATGCTAAAAAACTTCAGAATTTTTCTCAAGAAAATAAACCCAAGTATAGCGTGAGTAATCATCAATAAATGTAAGGACATATATTTCTTTGTTGATGGAAAGATGTAGAAATGGACCCATGAGATCACTATGGAAAATATCCATGGAAGATGAGGCTCCCCTTTCCTTCCCCTTTTCAAACTTCTCTTCAGTATGCTTTCCAAGAATGAATCCTCCATAAACCCCTTCAGAAAAGTGAATGTTTGGAAAGCCTTTGATCATTCCTTTCTTGGCAAGTCACTGCATGTACCTAAAGTTTAAATGACCAAATCTCTCATGCCATACTCTCCTACTATCATCAACATGCATAAGTATTAAAGAGGAGTTATGGTCAGTAAACCTGGTGAATTTATACTACCTTTATTTGTGGTCTACCTCACCAATTGCAATAATGGAATTGTCAAGCATGCCAAGTACAGAAATTGGATCTGATCTAAATTAAACCTTTTTACCTATTTGAGTGATCTGATAAACTAAGAGTAGATTTATAGAAATCTTTGGAACATGTAAAACATTTTGAAAAATTCCATTAGGGAGTTCCAGTATTCCCTCTCCTGTTACTGCTACTAGAGTATCATCCCCCAGAAGAATAGGGGGTCTTAAGTATGAACTCAAAGGAGTAAATACTTCCTCTTTTTCTTCCATATGATGTGATGTGCCAGAATCTATAATCCATGAATCAAATGAGGAATTAATTTCAACAAAAGAATTATGATTACCTTTCTTAGGAGCATGATATTGTTCCTTCTTCTTCTTGGATCCTTCAGGAATGAAGTTTCCAAGGTTGTTCTGTTGAAGAACATGTTCAATAAGATTGATTTTCTTCTTAATGACTTGTTTTATTGAAATAAGTGCATTGATTTACCTTCTTCTTATTCTTCTTCTCTTTGGAATTTGAAGAGTCTTTGGAACATGAATAATCCTTGAAGGGTTTGGAATATCCATCCTTTTCTTTATGTTTCCCCTTTCCTTTCTGTGTGGCTTTTTTATTGGATGACCCTTTTCCATCCTGAATGGTGAGTGAATGTGCTTTGGGTTCCTTAATTAAACCCATATGAATGCATTTTTCCTTCTCATGTGTGATATAATCAATTAACTTCATCATGGTAGGAATCCTCCACTTTAATCCCAAGAGATATCTGCCAGAATGGAAAGTGGAGACATATACAACATATTTTGGTCCTAGCTTAGCCAAAATTGTTATAATAAGTTGGTCTTCTTGTTTAGAATTATCAATACCACAAGATTCAAATATCAATATCAAATATTTAAACTTAGTAAAGAAATCATGAATATTATCAAAACTTTTAGGATCCAAGGTATTCAACTCTACCTTAAGCATATGACCTCTCATCTCATCCTTCTTTCCAAAGAGATCTTGCAAGGTGGTCATGATCTTGTTTAGATTCTTTCATGAAACAACATGAAACCTTATATTTGTTTAAATCAATTCAAGAATAAGTTTTGTGACCTCATCCTTACGGTTTTCACATATAGTCTTCTCATGTGATGTTGTAGGTTCCATTTCTCTCGCCATCATCAAATCATACAATCCTTTCCTTTTGAGTTGGAATTCGCCCTTCAGATTCCATTCAAAATAATTTTATGGTGTTATTATTATCAAAAAATTTGACTAAATAATTAGTTTCATATCCATCCCTCTTATTGGTTCTGAAAAACCCAGAAAATGTTTCTAGAGAAATCACTGAAAAAAACACGTTTTCAAGAGTGTCTCACTGTCCCAATGGGAATCCTATGACACTGTCACAACCTCTGTGAGGATACAGTGCAACACTTAGGATAATTACATAACCCCATGCAATTATAGAATGCGACACTTTCAAAAATTGTGAAAAAATGATTGGGACATTGTCCATGATTTTCCAATTTTATAAGTGTACCTGCGACTAGCGCACCTTTTGACAGGGAGAGGTTACTACACTTTCAGATGCACAAGTTACGCTATTAAAAAATTATATTTACCTATTCTATCTCTTTTTTGGTTTTCTCCAAGCATTTAGACTCTGATACCATGTCAATGTTTCACAGAAATCTACATAAGAGACCTAGCTAAAGCAAGTACAAACAAATCTTATCAAGAAAAGGGCGAGAGATTCAATATGGAAGAATGAGAAAATATATTCACACTACTCCAATAAGTTGATCAATGATCTAATGATTCAATGAATGAGAGATATGCACTCATATAGGGTATAACATTCCATAATTAATAAAAGAAAACTATCAATGAGCTCTTCTTAGGAATGCATGCATACATAATAGGGATGGTATAAAAATGGAAAGTCTAAAATAGAACTACTCTAGTTAACTACCACTGAACTAGTGAGTCGAAAATGGAAATATTTCCCATAAGAGCTATCAGAGCCCAAGGGTTGGAGTCCTTAGTGGTTTTTGGATAGAAATGCTTCGATGAAGACGATTCTAACAAACTCATTTTCGATGAGAAGATCAAAAAGGTTTCTGTCGGAATGTAATATACTGTGAGATTTGTTATAAATCCATCATGACTTAGCATAAAAGTGTGAGAGTGGTCCCCATAACACCGGCTAAGTGAAAATAGGGATTGGGTTCTTACTGTAATAGAGAGGAATGATAAACATTGGGTAGAAAGGTTGAAGAGTGAAATAACAGGGGAACTATTTGTAACTGCGGCCCATGGGTTGTCATTCACGAAGAATTCATACATTGTATAAGTGATAGAAATATATTCTCCATGCTCATACCTTCTTAATGAAGTAGGAATGTACACCTTGTAAAAAAAATTATAATATAAGGGAGGACCATTTAAAAAATAAAATGGGTTGTTGTGGGAGGTGAGCCAAATAAAATGGCGACTTACTGGGAAGAACCAGGAATCTCTAATCTCAAATGAAAGTGACTTCAACCAAATTAATGGGAATTTTACCTTTAGATAGTTCATATGAGATGCATATTGAGGACCCAACATCAATCACTCTGAGGAAAAGACAAAATAAATACCTATTACCAATGATCTTACACATAATTCTGGTGAGCATCAATGGGTTCTTATTTCATACATCCATAAGGAAACATTGCGAGTAACATAGAGGAATTCTTTTCGACCGTTATAGACTGAAGTTTTTTCTTCATCTCTCTTTCTCAGCATTTCTTTGTTGTCAGTGAGCATCCATAGCCCTTATAAAGATTCCTTGGTATCATACAAGAATGGCCCCACTTCCAGTGATTTTCCATAGCCTCGACGAGTTTACTTGTACTCCCCACACTTTTAATATCATTTTCAACTTTCTTATTATTATGCTTTTCTGCATTCACCTTTTAGATATATAATTTATGTATTTATTTTGCAACATGGGTGAAGGTGAATAGGAAGTGGGGTGATACGAGAGTTAATTTGATATGTTAGTCTTAGTCGGAAGTCCATTCTCGTGGGTCAATAAAAATGAATCAAATATGCATTTATAATTAGGAGTATCAAGGGAAGGACCACTAGAATTATGCAGAAGACATTGAATTCATGACATTTCGAAAAACTTGAGTGGAACAAAGGAATGTCATGAGATTGGTCACATGATTAGAGATACCTGATAGAAACCATCAAAATGATTTGAATTTACAGGTTAGAATATTTCTCTTAGCACATGTGAACAAGTTCCTCTTTTTTGTACCAACATCACTCATTAGGATAAACGTTGATCCCAAGGAAACTTGATCATTTAAATATAAAAAGGCATTCACAAGAAAATTCATTTACTGAGTTAGACAATATTGACTTCCTGTTGTGAAGGAAAAGGTTGATTTAGTGTGGTGAACAATAAGTTATTCTAAACTGAAAAGTGGAAAAAGGAAAATTCAAACAAAGGAAAGGAAACTGGGAGAAAAAGGAAGGTCAATTGGAGTGAAAATAACAAAACAAGGGAAAATAAAATAGAGAAAAACTTAGTATGCACAAGGCTATATCATCATAGTTGATCAACAAAAGTATTTTTTGAGGATTTGGCCATGGACAGGGAGCTCCTCTTCATTTCCCTCCAATGTTTTAAGTCTAAAAGTTCTAGGACATATTTTTTGGTGAATCAGATAGGATCCTAACCACAACTTTTGGAAGTTAGTGTGTTTTCCATTTAGTTCATTAGCTTTTTCCCATTTGAGAATGAGGTCTCCCTCTTGAAAATATTTATTACCCACAAAGGAAACTTTTCAAACCATTTTTTCATTATTTCAGGATGGTGAGTTAGGTTCATTTTATCTTTTTTCCTTTCTTCTTCCAGATTTAACAACATCTTTAATCTCTCCTACATTAATAGGCAAGCCTCATCTTGGGCAGATTGGACTAGTTGCAAGGTGGGTAGGAAAGTATGGGTAGGCATAGTTTTTTCTTTTCCATATACTAAAAATAAAGGAGAGTTACCAACATATGATTTGGGAGTCACTCTGTCAGACCAAAGGGTGTTTTGAAGGGTGAGGTGCCAATTTCTTTGATGATCATTGACAATTTTATTGAGAATTTTAATGAGGTTCTTATTATTTGACTATGCCAAACCATTCTCTTTTGGGTAGTAATTCACTGAATACTTAACCTTAATATTTTTTTCAAGATCAAATTCATTCAATTTTAGAGAAGAAAAATATTTGGCATTGTCAAAGACTAATGATTTAGGAATTCCAAAACTAGTGATAATATGAGATTCAAGAAACAAAGTCACCTCATTTTCATTGATAGTCTTCAAGGGAATTGATTCGTTCCATATACTGAAATATTCAATAGTTTTAAATATGTATTTGTGCAATTGGGAAGAGTTAGGATTGATTTCCATGATTATATCCATCCCCCATTGTTGAAATGGGCATTTGATGATCACACGCTGCAGGGGAAAAGAAGCTTTATTTTCTCTCCCAACTGACTTTTGGCATTGTTGGCATTTCCTTGCATATGCATGAGAATATTTGAATAAACTGGGCCAATAATAGCTAGCTATGGGGATTTTGTGAGCAATGGTGTCTCCCCCATAATTTCCACCAGTCATTCCATCATGAAGTTCAGATAATACCTTTTCTACATCCCTTTTCTCAAGACATCTTAGAAAAACACCATCATAATATTTTCTGCATAACATTCCTTGGATGAGATGATACTAATTAGACATGAGTATGAGGGATATTTTATTTTTGGGATCTAGATAATGTGGGGTTGACCCATGGGAAAGTAATATTTCATTTCTTAAAACCATTGATCAGAGTTAACAAGGATGTAACAGACCTTTGTTTCAAACAACTCTTGGTATTGATACAAATCATCTTCATGTAATTCATCTCTTCTTGATTTAGCAACCACTTTGCAGATTCCCTAACCTTTGACAATTTCGGCAGTCTTAATCTCCAGGTCATACTTCTGTAAAGTTGTAATCCAATTTTCTCTCTTTTCTGCTAAGTCTTTCTGTACCAAGATATTCCTGACAACAAGATAAGGAACAATACCTTTGGTCTTATATTTGAGAAAGAATGGCGTGAAGTGTTTGACAGCTTTGAATACAACATAGGATTTCTTGTCCACCTCTAGGTAGTTTAGTTCCACTCCTTGTAATCCAAAACTCATAAAATCTACATGGAATTCATCTCCTTCCTGGTTATTTTGCATTAAAGCAACTGCAAATGTGATGTCAGAAGCGAAGGTGTAGAGGATGAAATCTTGAATGAAGTTTGGGATTAACAATGTAGGATATTGTGCTATGTCTACTTTGATCTTATCGAAATATTCTTTTTCTTTAGATCCCCATCTGAATTCAACATTCTTTTCTATCATGTCTTGCATGGGTTTTACTATTTCAAAAAATTTGAGGATGAATCGTCTCACAAATTTTATTCTTCCCAGGAATGATTGCATGGATTTCTTCTTATGAGGGGGAGGAATCTTGGTAATAGCTTCAATTCTCTCAGGTTCAATTTTCATACCATGCTCGGAAACAATGAACCCTAGTAGTTTACCTTCATCAACAACAAAAACGGATTTCTTAGGGTTGAGAGAGATACAATATTTTCTGCACCTATTGGATACTTTCTTCAAATTATTTATATGGTCTTTTATGCCCCTTGAAAATATAGTGACATCGTCAAGATACACCACAACACATTCTCCAAGTATACCCCTGAAGGTGATGTCCATGACCCTCTGGAAGGTCGCTTCAACATTCATGAGACCGAATGGAATCTTCTTGTAAGCATATGTTCCCCACTTAGTCTGGAAATCTATTTTTAGTTGATCCTCATGGGACATTAAGAATTGGTTATAACCAAAAAATCCATCTAAGGGAAAGCATCTCAAATCCGAACACACACTACAAAATTTATTCCATCGGAGGCACTGGGTGGTTATCTTTCTTTGAGGCTCTGTTTAGATTCCTAAATTCAATACAAATCCTTATATCCCCATTCTTTTTCCTTACTGGTACAAATTTGGAGATCCATTGTGTATGTTTGACTAGGAATATAGTCTTGGAAGCCAACAACTTCTTCAATTCTTCTTTGACCTGAGGCTCAAGGATGGGGTGCATCTTCCTCTACTTTTGTTGAAATGGTTTTGTCTAAGGATGCATAGGAATAGTGTGTTGTATGAATTTTGTGTCACATGTTTTGAGATCCTCATAGGTGTAGGAAAATATTTCCTTGTATTCTTTGAATAATTTGAGGTAATACTACTTTTCTTGAGGAAAGAAATATTTTCCCAGATTAATGTTTTGAGGCGTGGTATTTTTCCCAAATACCACCACTTCAAACTTCATGGATGGACTGTTGGTCTTGAAATTGGTGACTTTCTTGAACTTATCCTAGAGATCATAAAGTTTCTATAATATTACTACATTTATGGGGATATCGTTGGCTGAACCTGATGGGATGTTTGATTGAGTTGGGTCAGTAGTATATGGATTCACCATTTGGTCATGTTGACCTTCATCTATAATAAATTATTTGAAAGTATATTTGAGTTGTAATAAATTTATAAGTTGTTGTTCATAATCAAATACTCTTCAATTAGTGATGTTTTTAGGAATTAAAGGGCTATACAAAATTTCAACAGAGAAAGTGTCAGGAATCAATCCATCTGAGGTTATTAATATAGACACTACATTGGATAGAAAATCTACGTCACAATTCAGTGAATGAGGTATGTAATTAATATTAAATGCAACAAAGGATTTTATTAGTTCCCAAACTTCTAATTGATAATTCTTCAAACGACTTGAAATACAATGGATCGTGTTCCTTACATGTCTTATGATAATTTCAGAATCACCAAATACCTTTATTTTCTCAACTTTCAAATCTACTTCCTTTCTTCGTCATTGTAGTAAAGCTTCAAATTCAACAGTATTATTGGTGCATGGGAATTCTATTCTACATGCAATTAATGTATTTCTTCCTTTCAGATCTTTCAATATGAAACCAACACCTGCACCTTCTAAAGATTTGGATCCATAAAAAAATAGTGTCCACATGTTACGATCCCCTTTCTTTGTTTCAAAATTTGATTTCAAGTTTTCATATTTTTTTTTTTAGTGGGGTTAGTAGAGTTAATAAACATTTCTAATCTATCCTTGGAAACTATGTTAGGATGTACATTAGAGGGAATGTTAATATGATCAACTATATTACAATTGGGATCAACAATCTAGGTGGAATGAAGGATTCCATATTGTTTGTTAGATTTCGCAAGAGATGATGATTCAGCTATAGAATTCCCAAAAAACGTCTCATATGAATAATTACCCAAAATTGAGTTGTTAAACATTACTGGTTCATTTGAGTTGTCCAGGTCAATAAGTACATGTTTCAAATACATCTTCCTATTGGTTATGATCTGATTCATTTTATCATTATACATAAGCCATAAATAAGACCAATCAGTAGCAAAGTAACCATTCAACATAGCTGACGAATCACAACTTAAAAGCATGCCATAATTGCCAGGTGTGTCTACTACGATTATATCGATAGTTTGATAACGTTTTGGATTAGCATACATCCTGATCAAAACCTTTTTTAATTCCCCAATAACTTTAACTCTAGTTTTTTTGAATTGAATAATCTAAATGTTAGATGGTTCAGGTTTGACATTAAGCTTCTCATAGACCTTGAGGGGCATGTTGGACCTTGACCAAGTTTTGAGGAACACTTGGTCATATTTGACCATCTTTGGGACTTCGATAGCCTGTCAAAGATGGAGCGCAAGGCAAAGCGGAGATCGTGGAAGCTAGACCCCCTTTTCAGGTTTTGGGGGATAATGTAATGGGACCGGGATGTAGGCCCATGGGTTTACCCATGTTTAGGCCCCTTTTGTAATGTATAAGTAGAAGTCTAGGCTATGTAAGAAGGGACACCATTTTTTGGAGGACACTTGAGAAGTGTCTTAGTGCTAAGAGTTGATCTGTGTGATATGCTTGCAGAGCTAAGTGCAAGTATTGTAAGTGTTGAGTGCATGGATTGTAAGAAGGTTTTATGCTTAGAGCTACTCGGGGATGGAGGATCTAGAGATATGCACAGGTCTCCTGTCTTGCATGGAGTACTTTTTGAGGCTCTCTTCTTGTAACCGATTGGCCAACAATAATAGAGAAGAAGAGTTGGTGGATGTAACCCCAGGGTGGGGGTGAACCACGTAAATCTATGTGTTATGCTTTGTGTTGTTACTTACATGTGTTTTCCCTCTCTTGCTAAGTGCTATGACATGTTTAGATAGATTTACTTATGCTTGGTGCTCATTAGATGTGTATAGATGATAGATTTGATGTGTATGAAGTTGCTAAGTGCTTGATCTACCAGATCCGGTCTGTTGTATGTTGCTAAGTGTTGAATCATCTTAGATCTAGGTATATACTGTGATGCTCTATGTTATCTTTGTAGTGAGAAAAGAGTTAATTCTAGGTGAAATATTAATGCTAAGTGCTTTGTTAAGTGTGTAATCATAGATCTGGATCCCAGCTAAGGTTCCAGACACCTGAGTCTTGCAACCACCCCTGCCTCTACCTCGGGTGAGACTTCATCTTTTTCACAGGTGTTGCCGAAAGGGCTGGTAGATAGGGTTTTGTTGGTGCATTGTTGTAGCGTTGAACCCTGGGTTTGCCCCTGTGCCAACAAATGGTTCTGTTGCCGGGACCAGAAACTGGGATTGTTGGGAACTAAGGAAGAAGAAAGCTCTGTGCGTAGATCTGTTGCCCTAGTGCGTAGATTTTTACTCGACCTGTGAAGCTTTGTGCCAGGAATAAGGTCACATCTGAAGAAAGGAAGATCAGATCTGAAGAAAAGAAGTGAGATCTAAACGCTCTATGCCCTAAGAAAAGTAAAAGTGAAAATTTCTGAAAGAAAGAGGTCAGATATACAAAAAAGAGGTAAGATCTATCAGCTTTGTTCTCTGATAAAGATAAGAATAGTTAAAATTTCTTATATCTGGAAGCTTTGTGCTCTGTAGAAGTAAGAAAAGTGAAATTTTTTGTTTCTAAAGCATGGATCTAGGTATGTTTGATAGATTTTGTCCTAGCTTGAAAACTAGGGCATTGTTATATGAAAGAACGTTTGATATGAATGGATCTAATAAGCATAATGAAAGATATGTTATACCTATTCATAGAAAGAATGTTTGGACTAACGAGTGGATGCAAGATCCTAGAAAGAAATTTTTGCAGGCTAGCCATTATGATCCTAGTGCACAGTATAGGAAAAGTTGGGGATCATTGAAGAGAAAGAAAAGATTAACTTTTTGTTACAGTTGCAGAAGACCAGGACATCTTGCTAAGGAATTCCCTGGGAGACAACCTAGTTGCCTATGTTGTAAGGCTATGGACCATGAAGTACTAGATTTCCCTAGAATGATTGCTAGACTTGAAAAGATGAATATGGAGCAAGCAAACCCTGAAGGAGATCAAGAGACTAAGATTATAGAAGAACCCCAGAAAGAATTAGAGATTATGTTACTAAAAATGAAAGAAACCATGAATGAACATAAAGATTCGAGTTTGTCAGAGATCTTCAAAGAAAAGGAGAAAATCGAAGTAAGAATAGGAGACTTCGACATTGACTGTGCTCTAGATGAGGAAACACAGATGAACATTATGACAGAAAGAACTTGGGAAACCCTAGGAAGGCCTACTATGGTTCCTTTACTAGGAAAAGTAGGGTTTCTTAAAGGAAAAATGGTAACCCTATGTGGCAGGATTACCCAGATAGCTATGAGTACCCATGGAGCTTCGACAGAGGAAGAATTCAAAGTTATTAAATTTATTGAGGATCGCACCCCATTTCCATCTTTGTTAGGCAAGATCTGGATTGAAAAAGACCAGATCCGAAGAAAAGAAGAAAAGGAAGCCCTAGAACAAAAGAAGTAAGAACTCATGGAATTTATGACTAGAAGGATCACCTACTTTATGGAAGAACAAGAGAACATATCTAATCTATTGGGCACCAAGTACTTGGAATTCAAAGCTATAAGAGCATTAGAGGAACCACACAAGACTGAAATACCTAATCCATATGTTGAAGGAGTATTACCCTTGGATCTGAAGAAAGAATCTCAGCAATGCGAAGTGACTATGTCGAGAGAAGATAGGAATCAGAACGGGAAAAGACCAACCGAGTTGATGACTACTGGGAAGAAGGATAGAAAATTAAGTAAGAAAAAGATGAAGCTTGAAAATTTAAAAGAGATCCCAGGTGGAACAATGCAGAAGAAAAAATCACAGGAATTGAACTTCGTTGAGATATCATAACAGTGACATATGGCACTTCGTCATGGCGAAGAAATCTAGTCGTTGGACCAATATACCCATTCGAATTCCGCCCCGAACGGATAGAAACACATTAAAGGATCACTGCCAGACCGTTGGACCTCACCATAATGGATAGATCTATGATAATGAAAGCTTCATACCTGTTGCAAGCAAACCATTGAAAAATTTCCTATTTAGCTCGTCATGCCATGCCCGGAGAACACTTTTTCCAACTAAACATTCGAAGCCTGCAGAACTAGTGATTGTATACAGTGATCATTACAAGAAGATTGTTCATCCTAGTGCATTATCTAAGATCATCGTTCCCCAATTATCTTTTCCGAGTGATTATGTCTAATGAGCTCATCGTTGTTGAGGAATCTGTCACAGAGGTCCTTCTCGATTTAATGACTAAGAGAGTCATGTAAGAAAGAGGAATGTCCACTGGAGTCTAAGAATCATCGACGAGAGGAGTGCAAGCCTCCCCATCGAATATTCGAGTAGGAACATATCGAGCTGGCGTGAAAAGGAGAACTAAGCATAAACATGACATAGCCAATGCGAAGTTAGTGCCATCCATCCTACCAGCTTACATACCCCCTCTGAGCGGTGCGATTAATAGGGATAGTGTCCCTAGAGACTTTGAATACACCCTAGTCACTGCATATGTATCGAAAGGAGTACACACCTACTGCGCAGATCAAGACAAGGTTACAACATTGAAGTTTTGCGACTTCAACCTAGGGGATCGTAAGGTTTACAGCATGCTCACCCCGTATAATTACTTGACAAGAACTAAGAGAAAGAATTCGAAGATCATCCCTCAACAATGGACAATGAACCTCGCGCAGTATACTTTGCTCAACGTTATGAAAATACCACACTTCGATAGACACCAGGAGGTGAATTCTTCTGTAAAATTGCTGCTAGCAAGTTGCCACAGTGGATACCTATGGTTAAACCATCGCATAACTCTTGATTCGGCACCGATCAATAGGATCACCGGGCTTATCATGCAGGGCCTTGATCCCTAGGATTACTACCCTAGAAAGACTGTGGAACACTCTCTTTCACAAAATATTAAGGAAGCTTATGGAAATGTTGAGAAGGGCATGCAAGGATACAAGGTATCCTCTATCAAACGTGGCACAGTGCACCTTGCATGTCAACTAATTGCAGAAAATTTGGTACATAAGAATCGACCTACACAAGTATCAAGATTCATATTTGTCCTCGCAAGATAAGGGAAGAGGGACTACAGATGAACTAGGCAAAGTACCTGGTAAACCAGCTTGAGATTGACTGTAGAGAATCCCAGGATTAGGGGCATGAATTCCATTTCAGAGAGCTTCTAATATTGATCTCTTTTGTTGCATGGGAGCTACTAAAAGGCACAACCTTCCCGAACCTTGACCCCTTTGAGCCACTAGCCACGAAGTTCAGTACATTGTGGTACTCAACCGACATGAACAAGAAATGGCAATCGAATGTCGTTTTCCACACATATTATAACCAATTAAAATCATCCATAGGGGGTGAACCTCGCATAACCCCGAACACTTTACAAAGGTTCCGACCTCTGATAAATTTCAGTGCGGACCGCCACTTTACATACCTAACTCCTTGCGTCAATGAGCACCAGGAACAACTTGAATCCTATTATAAGATGACAGAATAAGACCTAGAAGAGATAACCAAGGAATGGTCGGTGGACCTCCTTGTTGCAGCAGATCCTACAAACATTTCAGACATCAGCAACCCATAAGCTTCACAGGACACACCTAGGCCCAGTAAGACAAAGAATACAAAGAAGCCTAAAGAGGTTCAAGATATATATAGTAGATCTATAAGGATGGCTTCCGTCACACCAGATCAAGGAGGTAATGGTGAAGACCTAGAGGAAGTCAAACAGATACTGGAAGATGAAGTCAAAGTTATAAAGAAGAGAAAAGGGTCACTTCCGCAGTCTCCCTCCTAAAAGAAATCGAAAGAAATTGTAACTAAGATGCAGACCACACTCACTCCGGATGACTTCAATTTCCTCCTCGCAACTATGAATGAAGCCATAGAAGAGATAACAAGAAAGAAGGAAGCAAAGCAAGAGCAGATATATAACAGGATTGAAATTAGGCTCCAAGAAGTGCAGTAGGCACTCCAGTCTAGCCATGCAATCTCTATTGTTCCTCTGCCAGAAGGAACAACAGAAGTAGGAGAAGAATCAATTCTACTTCGTAATATTGTTGATACAGTTGAAGTACTCCTTCGACACGCACAAGAAGAAAAATAGTAGATTACTCAAGCCTTAAAGAAAGCACAAGAGGAAATCTTATAACAATGTCGAGCCACGCAACAAGAGAAGGATGATCTCCAAGAAAAAATTGAAGAAGATAGAGATACTATCCAAAAGGAGAAAGAGAAACTACTCGCGAAGCAGATTGGGATGGAAGAAGCAGCTAACCGATCATTCTGCTCCATCACTGTCTTAGAACAAAAGAGAGAAGAACCCTTCAAATGTCAAGTGATGAAGCTTGTTGAATTTATTCAGCAGCTTCAACAAAGGGTCATGGAATTATAGCTTCAAGATATACCAAGTACCCCGCAAGAAGTGCGCGACCAATGAGAATTGAATGCTCAGAGTGTAGTCGAGAGGATTAAAACACTTGTTGCAGAATGCAAACAATTAAGTAGCATAAGTGCGCAGATATATGAACAACTATACAAAGACCCAGAGTTGAAGAAATTGGAGTCCCAACTACAGGAAGCAAAGTAGCACACAGATACAGTACAGGTGCAGCTCGAGCTCTTGTCACCCATCAAGAGGATGAAGAGATCCCAGGAATAGAGCATCGCCCAACAACTCATTCTTACCACACAGAACAAAGTAATGGAAGTCACCCAGACTCCAGTTAAGCCAAGAAGTGGCCTATCTACTATTTGAATAAATTGAAGGCCAAGGAATAGTACTAGAACAAGTAGTTGTTACAATCGAGCAGCAACTATAAGGACCTATCCGCGAAGCGATTATTCAAGAATTTGCTAAGCAAGAAGCAGTAGGATAGAGACAAGTTGAAGCAGCTTGAGCCAAGCTCGAGACCTTTGAGGTAAAGTTACCTAGACTTGAGTGACTCGGGACGAGTCATAGGTGAGTGTCAAGTTTTGAGGAACACTTGGTCATATTTGACCATATTTGGGACTTCAACAACCTGTCAAAGATGGAGTGCAAGGCGAAGTGGAGATCATGGAAGCTAGACCCCCTTTTTGGGTCCTTTTTGGGTTTTTAGGGATAATGTAACGGGACCAGGATGTGGGCCCATGGGTTTATCCATGTTTACGCCTCTTTTTGTAATGTATAAGTAGAAGTCTAGGCTATGTAAGAAGGGACACCTTTTTTTGAAGGACACTTGAGAAGTGGCTTAGTGCTAAGAGTTGATTTGTGTGATATGCTTGTAGAGCTGAGTGCAAGTATTGTAAGTGGTGAGTGCATGGATTGTAAGAAGGTTTTATGCTTAGTGCTACTCGGGGAAGGAGGATCTAGCGAGCTGCGCAGGTCTCCTGCCCTATGCAGAGTAGGTTTTGAGGCTGTTTGCTTGTAACCGGTTGGCCAACAATAATAGAGAAGAAGAGTTTGTGGACGTAGCCCCAGGGTGGGGGTGAACCACATAAATCTATGTGTTATGCTTTGTGTTGTTACTTACATGTGTTTTCCCTCTCTTGCTAAGTGCTATGACATTTTTAGATATATTTACTTTTTCTTGGTTCTTATTAGATGTGTATATATGTTAGATTTGATGTGTATGAAGTTGTTAAGTGCCTAATCTACCAGATCCGGTCTGTTGTATGCTGCTACGTGTTGAATCATCTTAGATCTAGGTATATATTGTGATTCTCTATGTTATCTGCGGAGTGAGAGAAGGGTTAATTCTAGGTGAACTATTAATGCTAAGTGCTTTGTTAAGTGTGTAATCACAAGTCTGGATCCCAGCTAAGGTTGCAGACACCTGAGTCCCAATGCCACCCCTACCTCTACCTCGGGTGAGACTTCATCTACTTCGCAAGTGTTGCCGAAAGGGCTGGTAGTTAGGTTTTTGTTGGTGCGTTGTTGTAGCATTGAATCCTGGGTCTTCCCTTGTGCCAACGGGGCATGAAATTAGAAGAGGCTCTTGAGTCTACCATACAATTATGGAAATTCCTATTAAAGATTTCAAAAGTAATGAGGAATGGTGGGGTGGTATATATGTAACTATGTCTAGTTAGGGATGCGTTTGTCACTATTTAACTCTTAGATGGAGTGTTATTGTTAGAAGAACTTTCCTTAGTTGTTCCCTTCTTTGTTCCGACATTAATTTATTTTGTTCCATTGGAAGTTTTCCCTTCCATATTTTTAATAAAATTCTCTTGAATTTTTTGGATCTTCATAAGCTCAAACAAGAAAATGTTGGCTTTATTCTTCCTTAGATCTTCTAGGAAATCATAGTCTAACCTGGACAAGGGTATGGAAAAAGTACTAGGTTTGGGATTTTGATCAGTTTCTTTGTGATTGGAGGGCATGGTCTTAGAAGGATTAGGAGTGCTATTTGTTGAAGAAGAAGTTTGTTTAGTGTTGGACATGGTAGGAGCAACAGGATTGGCAATACTTGTGGTATCATCTGAGGTCTTCATGTTGGCACCTTTTATGGTTACAGTGTTTTGTGACAAGTGTACCTCTTCTAATTATTATTTGTATCCAACATAATAAATATCCCATAATGAATTTATTTGTTGTTATTCAAGTTCCTGAGACTCTAGAGGTTGTTCTTGTTTTTCCTAACTTTCATCTCCTTCTTCATTGAATTCATTCATATTCTTTGTTGCCCAGGTTTGAAGAACCCAGACAATATCTTCCATGTTAATTGATTCTTTTTGGGAGGGGGGATTTTTGTTAGTCAATGGAGTGTTTTTATCTTTCTTAGTGGGGAACCTAAATAAATTTTTTTGGCTAGAGAATCCTTCTCCACCACCGTTATTCAACTTTATCATATCATTGGATAATTTCTTAATGATCATATGAAGAGATTCCATATCCATTGAATCAGAAGGATTTTTATCTTTCTTGTGTTTGGACACAAAATATTTAATCTTACCTTTGTATTTAGAGGGATCGGAGTGAGAATTCCCTTTCAAACACATCATACTATTTTCGAATTTAAGGGCCTCCTAGAAATCTCCTTCTAGAGTTCCTTTCTCATAGTTTTTGACATACATGGCCATGGACATAGGTAAACTAGAGGTGTAGAATTCAATAGTCACATCTTCAGCTAGTTTATGGGAATGTGGGATTCATTTTAGTAAGTAAGGAAACATTGATTGTAATTAGTCACCAATTCTTTCGAATCCATCTTGAGTCTCAAGAGTTCTAAAAACTGGGTGGCTGGCGTTTTATTTTCCCAAAAATTCCTGAGAAAAATGGTCTCGAAGGTTCTCCAATTGGTAATGGAGGCTTATTATAAAGATAAGTACCAGATCTAATATTTCTATTTAAATATAAGGGGAAAGAAATGATAGAAGATGTCTTCATATTGAAACCCCTGTAATATAATATCTAGGAGGAATTTCCTTGCGTGGTTTTCATCATAATCATTTTTGTCAGGCTCGAATTTTGGTAAGAACTTCTTAGGCTATCTAGGAATTTCATGTTGAATATCCAATACAAAAATTGTGTCAGCAAACAACCAAGGCTGGTAGGGAGGTATATTCTGGTTTTCATTTTCTCCAACCATGTTTGGGGGTTAATATACAATAATCTGATGTGAGTTATTTTTGGGTTTTCTCTCAGAATCGTACCTTTCTTCAGAGTTTTCCTCTGATTGGTTTCTAGGAGTGTAAGGTGGTGATTCAGGGGGAGAGGGTGTTATACCTTCTACTCCACCAGCTAAAAAATATAATTTAAGGATAAAGTCATAAGTATCTATAAAATCAAACATGTCTTCAGGTATGTGATACTCTAGGGTTCCAAATGAAGGGTTTCCTTGATAGGAGTTTGGGTTGGTGAAGAAAGGATCTATGTTGGGAAGGAAGTTTTTGGAATACAACAGTGATAAGAGATGAGATACAGGGAAAAGGCATAGGATCAATAAGATCAAGAAATATGAGAGAGGAAAGAGAATAAGATTGGGGACAAGAAATAACAGCTAATGCAAAATCTGGGAAAACCAGTCAAGTATGATCTATATCCAACTCATAATGAGTTGTCACCAACTGAGCATGAGGGGTAGCCAAATCATTATGAGCTGGAAAAATAATATGAGCAAAGGGAATAAATATGTAAAAGACCCACCAAATTGGGAGAGGTTAGTTAGTAGTTGTTTTGTTGTTTTGTTGTTGGAAGAGAGGTTTAGAGAGAAGATCATAGTGAAGAAGTGGTGAATGGAAGAAGAATATTGTATGTAAAACCTCCATTGTAGTGCCAAGAGTTGGAAGAATGTTGTAAATACAATAAAGAAGAAAATTTTGTGTGGATGTAGCCTGGAGGGGGGTGAAACACAGTAAATATGTGCATAATTGTGTTGTTTGATGATTATTCATGTATGCATTATGTTAATTCTTTCCTTTAGTATGAATGAATGCTTATCTCTGCTAATATTGTTGATAATCTAATGCGCAGTAGCCATAATTGTATGATTAACCACTAAACAATGTAAATATAACCTCATGTACATATATAATGAAGTAATAAGTTCATATTATCTAGAATATAGTGCGTGAAAGGATCATATAGGTATGACAGGGCGCATTTCCCATATATCCCTCACCACTGCAGAATCATGGTTCCTATTGTCCCCATAAACATACCTCGAGTAAGACTTCACCTGCTTGTAGGTGATGCCAAAAGGGCCAGTTTCTGTAGGGTTTTGATGGAAAAATTACCTTGAACCCGAGGTCTTGAACCTACCTTTGTGCATGCACCAAAAAATGGTTTTGTTTCCGAGATTTGGAATATGGAAGTGAGGGAATGTTTTGGAGACCAACGAGGAAGGAGATAATTGAATTGATGGAGAAAAAGGAACAAGAATTTTCTCACAAGGAGAATAGAAATCCTCTGCTAAATAACAAGGAATGGATGCAAAGGTATGTGTACACAGACTTGCATGACATATTTTTTAGTGAATTTCCTAATCTTTTAGCAAAATGGATGGAAAGATTTGTCGAAAATACTGGTAGACATAGACCAGTTGCACTTAATAATTGGAATCCTGAACTAGTGAGATGAGTGAATTCAATTGATTTTTGAATGGATAGTATATTGGGAGGCTACATAACAAAATTTTCCATAGACTGTACTCAAGCTTATAGTGTTGTAGAAAGAGACTTATTTAAAGGTATGCAAGGAAGATTCATAAAGTCGTTAGCTACTTGGATAAAAATGATTCTATGTGATAAATAAGTGATGACGATAGATTTAGATAGCTAAATAAATTTTCACACACAGAGGGACTAGGGTTTGTTGACCAAAAGTTGATCTGAGGGTATGAAAAATGGACAAAGTAAAGGAAGACTAAGAACGAAAAATAAAGAGGAGGGTGTATTAGAAGGAGAAGACAAATTTGGAGTTATGCGCAATGGGACAAGGTACAAGAAGTTGAGGACTACGACTGAAGAGAGAGAGAGGTGCAGTGAGTACTTGGAAACTCACATAGACATATATATCATAGAAGTACAACAAACAAAGTAAGAAGAGCAAGATATCTACTTATGTCCAGTTATAGAAGAACCATTAAGTCCTTCCCGAGCTGAGTCCTGGGTCAAAACTATAACCCCATGCGAGTCACATGAATGTGGGATAATGTTCAAAGACCTTTCCGGAGAACTTGTAATTAGTAGAGGAATTCTAAATAACAATAATCAAAGAAACAATAATAGACCAATTAATCATAATCCACTGGTATCATGAGGAAGGGGTCCTACACACAACAACATGGAAGGAGTAGACAATACATTAATATTACCAGAGTTCAAAGGGATTGGATCACAAGACCCAAAACAACATATGTTCATATGTGAAACCATTTGGATTGCAAAGAATGTCCATGATGATGGCACAAAGATCACGCAGTTGGGAAAAACATTTAGAGGATGTGCTATAGTTTGGTACGTGCAGCTACAAAGTACCATAATACCAGACCAGACAAGGAAATTAGAAGAGATCACACAAGCATTATTAAAAGAATTCAATAAACCAAATTTTGAGTCGTAGTACATTACTTAGGTCAAGTAGATCAAGAAAGTACAGACTGAGTCTATATGGGAGTTTGATCATATGTTCAAAGATGTGATAGGGAGTTTAAAATTTCAAATACCCAATCAAAAACATATAGAGTGGTTCATTGCAGGTTTGTTACCTCGCATCTGTAGTCCTTTTATATAGAAAAGGGTTACATCACAGTCTAAGGCATTGGAAATTTCTATGAAATTGGAAGCCTCTCCATTCAGAGAGAAATACGGAATGGCACAAGTATAGAATCAACTAGATACATTAATAATTCAATTGAAAGAAATAAAAAAGGGTAAAGAGAAACGAGAATAGGTCTAGTGCACTAGATGTAGGAATGAACATCACCACAAAGATGAATGTCTATCCTTTGCGCACTACTTAACAGTCGGAGTGTCAAACCCACTACCAGGAGGAGGATATTGTGAGATATGAAAGAAATTGTTACATAACCCCCATGAGTGTCAGTTATTACAAAAATACCAAATCACCCCAAGAAGCTTATTCTGTAGCTTCTACAAATTAGTGGGACATGAAGATAGTGACTCTCACATATTTGATTTAATGAGGGAGTGCACGACATACATGTACAAAATTTAGGAGGAGAATGTTGCGACAGAAGGGGCGGGGAAGTATAATACTCAAAGATGATTTAACTAGGGAAACCAAGGAGGATTCAGTAGGAGTCGAGGTAGAACAAATTTTGAGAGAGGAGGATGATGCCCCATAATATGATATAACTATAACCAACTAGGAAACTTGGTGGGGGATTGGAAAAATTATTTCACAACATGCACTTATTGTCAGGTGTTATAACATGCGATAGAGGAATGTCCACAATAGCTAGAAAAATGGTAGGCTAGAGGGAATCAAAACTAGAACCCAAACATTCAAAATATATCCATAAATATACTGGATGAAGGACCCAAAATGGAAGTCATTACATGTGGAGGAACTAAAAAAAGGATGGATGCAACCAATGTAAGGAGATCGATTGAGCAGTGGGTAAAGAAATCATAAGCACCTATACGATCATTTGACACATAGGAAGAGAAGGATACCTATAAATAGGAAAGGAAATAAATATTGCGACAAGACTGGGAAACATCCACATGATATATTCCACTTATAGGGGATACACATCCCACTGATGACAACATCATGACCAAAGGGTCGATGGAGAAGAAAACTACCTTAGGAAACTTTTTGAAGAGTTACCTAGAGCTAGTCGAGGATGAAAATGCATTGCATAAATTATTCTCTATGATCGATCATTGTGCTCAAGGGAAGGAATTCCCTCATGAAAGTAAAGTAGTGCACAAACTACTGCACAATAAAATAACCAGTGGAGAGTTCAGGGTCAGTGTGCATATTGGATAATATGACATAAACAACATGATATTATACTTGGGCTCCGATGTGAACGTATTCCCAAAAAATACATGGGAAATAATGGTGAAACCCAAGTAGTTTGGTCACCCATTCAATTGAGATTAGAAAACCAATCTAAAATAGTACTTATTGGCAGATTAACAAGAATAACTCTGAATATAGATGGAGTGCACATCATTGCAGACTTTGAAGTTATTGAAATTATGGACAAAAATCAACCATATCTAGTGTTAATGGGACTGGAATGGGCCTTTTATAACCAAGATATTATCAATTTGAAAAGGTGAGAGATGATATTTGAAGTAGGAGAATTGAAATTCACTGCACCATTAGACTTGAAAGAAGTAAGGAGGCACATAGAACCAATGGAGGGAAATGAAATTGATAACTTGTACAACATGACTGCGAGGATGGACCATTATGTTAAACTTATTGGAGATGACGCACTGAGTTGGAGAAGAATCAGTTCGTTCACATCAGACTCAGAAGGAGGTCTAGAAAATTGACCACAGAGGGTGCTTTTCAAGTAGAGAATAGTCTAGGGGAAGCTGGCTGGTCTACCTGCTTAGTTTCCTAGTCAGGGAATGGTTGGTGCGTTCAATAGAGTGTTTGAATATGGTGTCAACATATGAGATGGTTAGGATAGGAGGTCGTGGAGAATAAAATGTAGATTCTGGATGAACATAAGTGTGGTGAGTTTTGACCTAAGATGGAGTGTTCACAACATACTCCAGAGGAAGGAAAGTGTGCTCAGAGTGAATTTGGTGGCAATCACTTGATGAGGAATTTTTTAGTTGCGGAATAGAATGGGAAGGGTTTGATCCTATATTACCAACCATTTAGTTCTATGTCCCTCCTTCTAGTGCCATTTCTGTTGATGGGACAAAATGAATTTTTCCATTAGATAGGGGAAAATGCCTGATGACAGGTCCAAATTAGGCCCACTGTCATTTGGGATAGCATTGTCTACCAGATTTTGTCTTGGTTACCAATATAACTAGTATTCTAACTAAATATGAATATGAGAACTTGAGGTTCTCAGATGAATTAAAAATGAAAATCCTAACTAACTAATTCTAAGCTACGATGAATGATTACAGTCCTAAGATGCAGTTTCTATTCTCTTATATACTATCCTAGCCTGATCATGAGCAAACTAAAAAAGGATGAGTACAATGAAATATTTGTATTACTTGTGAAGAAGAAATTCATATATACAAGTAACACAAATGTTTAACAACATAACAAGTTAGAACCAAGTAATTGATTAATTAACTGCATCACACTGTTATTGTACTCAATTTGAAAATCATGGTAACTATAAACATGAGAACATTAATTTAGAGGTAATTCATAAACCAACATCCACATACTAAATGAATAAACATGCATAAATTGAATAGTCACATTCATACACATTAACACCGCAATCTTCAAAAATGTGTCTTCTGGTTCAAATTCACATGTAGTAAAAATATTGTCTTGCTACATCCAAAAACCAAAATCCCTCTCTTATGGACAATCCTCCCTTTTTATAATGAGGAGTAATTGTTTACATTATAATCTTGGAATTATGAACCCAGGGTTATTTTACAAAATGAATATTCATATTCCAAATCAAAAAACAAGATAATGATAGCAGAGGAAGGAGACATCAGGGTACAGTTATGGAACTTTATTATCATCAATTTCTCTACCCTTGTATATGATCCTGATATTCTTCCCAGAGAGAATAATGTTTAACTATGTGTTCATGATTTCCTGATTTCAATTTCTCCATGATTAATTCTCCACTCCAAACTTTGGAGGACACTTATTGATGTAACTCCTTTGTTGTCATTTTAACAAAGTGTTGTATTTTACTAGTGAGTCGGATAGGTCTTAATAGGTGTTCCTCCAAAGATTATCTTTCAAACTGATTTGAACCTTTTATGCTTACTTGGTTGATTTCCTTGCGTTCTTCCACCTCAATGATTATTGTGGTGGTAGGTGTTACTTGATTGGAATGTACTTCATCTTGGAGTGCATCACCGGGTTCTTTGAGATATTGATAGCACTTGTATTATCACAATAGATTAGAATGGGCTCATCATACTCAACTTGTATATCTGTCATATTTTGTTTCATCCATAGAACCTATGTACAAGATGTTGTTTCTGCAATATACTCTACTTCGGTTGTAGATAATGATACTAATGATTTTTTATTTCTTATCCAAGATACCAAACACTCACCCAAGTAGAACATTTCTCCATTGGTGCTTCATCGGTCATCAATGCAACCTACCCAATCTACATCTGTGTAGGTAATAAGTGATATATCCTTTCTTTTTGGATACCATAATCCAAATTCTTTTGTGCCCTTGAGATATCTGAAAATCCTTTTCACTGCTAAGACATGTGATTCCTTTGGTGTTGCTTGAAATCGTGCCACGTTTCCAACCTCCTACATAACATATGGTCTAGATGTTGTCACATATAGTAAGATACCAATCATTGACATGTACTGCCTATGGTCTGTATACTTTGAATCATCATCTTTTCTCAACTTGCAACTGGTTTGCATGGGAGTGTTAACTGGTTTGCAATCTTCCATTCTGAAACTCTTTAACATTTCTCTGATATACTTAGTTTGAGAAAGAAAAATTCCTTGGTTTCTTTGACATATCCGAAGACCGGGAAAGAAGGATAGTTATCCAAGTAATGACATTTCAAATTCATTCTGCATATCCTTTGCAAATTTATGTATTAACCTTTCATCATCACTTCCAAAAATAATATCATCAACATAAACTTCAATTAATAAAATACTATCTTGAGTTACCTTGATGTAGAGGTTCTTGTATGCACTTCCTTTTCTGAACCCTTCCTGATGTAGATATTTATCCAGTCTAGAGTACCATGCTCTAGGAGCCTGTTTTAGACCATACAAGGCCTTGTTCAACCTGCACACATAATCTACATTCAATGACAGATGAAATCCTTCTTGTTGTTCAATGTAGACTTCTTCTTCAAGTTCCCCATTCAGAAACATTGATTTCACGTCCATCTCATACACTTTAATATTCTTGGAGCATGCATAAGCTAAGATCAATTGAATTGCTTCAATTCTGGAAACTAAGGAAAAGGTCTCTTCAAAGTCGATCCCTTCAACTTGTGCATATCCTTTACATACCACTCTAGCTTTGTTCCTTGTAACTTTTCCATATTCATTCAATTTATTTTTGAAAACCCACTTTGTGCTAATCACATTCTTGTACCTTGGTATTGGAACCAATTCCCAAGTGTCATTCTTCTCTATTTGATCCAATTCTTCATTCATGGCCTTTTTCCATAATTCATCCTTGTTGACCTCTTCAAAACTGTTTGGTTGAATCATAGATAAGAGTGCTAGGTGCAGTTGTTCTGGTGAACGAATTCTTCTTCTAGTCTCAACTCCTGCATCCTTGTTTTCAATAATCTGATCTAAAGGATGATTCTTCTGTACTTTTTTTCTAGGTGTCTTTGGAGCACTTGTTGAACTTTCTCTTCTACTTCTGTTTGATATTCTTCATCTTCCCATTCTACTTCTTCTTCATCATTTTCTTTTTCTTCGTAAAGATGTTCCACTGATTTGTTTTCTTCTTCCTTTAATTTTCATCCACATGTTTCATCAACTGTTACATTGATGCTTTCCACAACTTTGTTCAACCTCATATTGTAACACTTGTATTATTTCCTTGTACTTGAGTAACCAACAAATACACCTTTGTCCACATGAGAGTCAAACTTTCCCATTCTGCCATCTTCTCTTTTGATGTAGCATTTGCTTCCAAACACTTTGAAGTGCTTCACATTTGTTGGTCTTCCTTTCCATAGCTCGTATAGAGTTTTTTCATTGTTGTTTCTGAGAATTACTCTATTTTTAATGTGAACCACTGTATGCATTGCATGTGTATAAAAAAATCTGTCAATTTAGAATCCATTAACATTGTTCAATCCATTTCATGTACTATCACGTTCTTTCTTTCAACAACTCCATTCTGTTGAGGTATTCTAGCAATGAAGAATTGCCTTTTTATTCCATGCTTGCTGCAGAAATCTATAAATTCCTTTGAATTAAACTCTCCTCCATTATCAGATCTCAAACATTTAATTTTTGAATCCATTTGATTTTCAACCATTTCCTTGTAAACCTTGAAGTTTTCAAATGCTTCTGACTTATTCATGAGAAAGAAAGCTGTAGTCATTCTTGTATAATCATCAATTAATAACATAAAGTATTTCTTACCTTTTAAACTCTTTGTTCTAGTTGGTCCAACTAGATTAGTATGCACAATTTCCAGTGGTCTTATCGTTGAGTATTCTTTTGATTTGAACCTGGTCTTTGTTTTTTTTTTCTCGTTGACAATGCTTGCATAATGTGTACTTGGTTGGTTTCGTGATCTGAGGCATTTCTCTAACTAATTCCTTTTTTTTTACTTTAATGAGGTTATCGAAGTTTATGTTGGAATGTTTATAGGAAGAGTGTGCTTGTCATTAATGGAAAGAACAACAGTGACGAAGATGAGAAATCTTAGAAGAGATAGCAATTTCCAGAAGTGTAGACGAGGTCCAAGAGACGCAATCACAGGAGGAGAAAAGGTAGATACCTTTAAACACTTAGAAAGCCTTCTAAGTCAAAGAAATCAGAAACTTAGGAGAGAGGCCGACAGTGATCGTTGGATCACAACACAAAGGACCAACAATCGTCTGATCGAAACAAGGTGCACGAGCCTTAATGCTTTGTGCATGCAGGAGAGAGGAATTGCCAAAGTTCCAAAGTCCTGAAGTAGTTTGGGATCATCCATCATCAAGGAGGACAGGTGGCATAAGATCGACAACTCTAGAAGTTCATGGATCAAAAGGAGGTGAAATAGTTGAAGCAATTTGAGACCATTCATCACTAGGAGGAGAATCTGATTCATTTATCATCATGGGAGTACATGTCAACTGATCTAAGATTCCAGAGAAATCTCACTTCAAGAATTTCTAGTTGAGAATTGAAATTTCCGAAGCCTGGAGAGCCGAAGTAAATTTCAACCGTCAGATCTAGAGGGATACGTGGCGATGGATCGTGAACTCCGGAGAAATCACTTCGAGAGTTTTCAGTTACGATATGAAACTCCTGAAGCCCAGAGAGACGGAGAGACGAAGTAAATATCGATCGTCTCATCATCCGAAATAGATCTCATTTGTCAGATCATCCAGAGTAAATATCAAGAGTCATATAGTCCGAAGTGAATCTGGGTCATCTGATCTAGAGCGTCAGTTTGAGTTTTGAAATTCCCGAAGCCCAGAGACACGAAGAGCTAAAATACATTCTCGACCATCGGATCATCCGAAGTAGATATCAGTCTTCATATCATCCGAAGAAGATATCAAGAGTCAGATCATACGAAGTGAATCTGGGTCGTCTGATCCAGAGCGTCAGTTTGAGTTTTGAAATTCTTGAAGCCCAGAGACCTAGAAAGCCAAAATAATTTCTCGACCATCGGATCATCCAAAGTAGATCTCAGTTGTCAGATCATCTGAAAAAGATCTCAAGCATCAGATCGTCCGAAG
>JASDQU010687728.1:0-10776 GCA_032191745.1 Picea mariana
ATTCTTAACTTACTTGAGCCATCTTCCCAAACAAATAAATAAGTAATAATCTTCCACGTTGAGAAGCCACACCAGCAGTAGCACTTGCTTTCAATGTGCTCTACAAGAGGAATAGTATTTGACATCCAATAAGATAAAATATCACAACTTTCCTAATCTGCAAGAGACAAAATCAAGTGTCAACAATGTTTGCCTTTATATAAC
Source organism: Picea mariana (assembly GCA_032191745.1). Lineage (NCBI taxonomy): Eukaryota > Viridiplantae > Streptophyta > Pinopsida > Pinales > Pinaceae > Picea > Picea mariana. Next base: position 205 of record JASDQU010687728.1, read on the forward strand.
ACCTTTAGATAAATATTTAAGTAAAAAAAATCAAATAGCAGTGGTGAGAAATTTTGAATATACTTCATTAATAAGTGAATTGCAAGATGGTTAACTGTTGAAGTGAAAGCACATCCCCTCCTTTTTTTTGTTTCAAAGATGAAGTTGTAACAGTTTGATAAGAGATATGTATTACCTCTATGGCTAAATCAATCATCTGAATAATGCATAAAGAAGATTGATATGCAGCTGGATATATTTTCTAAAGAACAATGAAATACTGAGTCGATTAGTTCTTTATGGCTGGCGCCTCCTCTTCTCTATCGGGTGAGGACGGTTTAGTATTTCTATAGAGATAACCAATCAAGTTGTTTTATTAGGTTCTTGGAGTCGCTTTGGGCTTATATACTGCTTAAAAGCATTTCTAAATGTTAATGGTGATACTGTTCAAATCAGTTCTAAACATTTCGCTCACTGACTTGATCAAATGTGCCATGAGAGAATTTCTAAATGTTTATGGTGATAGTGTTCAAATTAGTTCTAAACATTTCTTTCACTGACTTGATAAAATGTGCCATGAGGAATAACTGCAAAAGAATGCATCCATTTTGAGTGCTAAAATTCTAAAAAGGTTGATGTTTTGTCAACTTATTAAATGAGTAATTTTTTTTAACATAAAAAAATTCCTCAATTCCTTTGTTCTTATGTTTAAAATCCTTCTTCCTTTTTACCAGATTAAGGATTTTGTATTCAACAAACAACACATTCATATCTAAATAACACTTTATCTTTGATGTGTCATTATTTATTCCTCCGTGAAAACCCTAATACTTTGGCTTGAAATAAAACCTACATTATTAATCAACAACAGAAAACGACATCTCTACATTCTTCATAAGATATGACAAGCATTCCTCACCATGTTTTACCGCAAACACTAAGCACAAAAAAATATCAATCGTAGGGATTGTTTCTAAATATGAAGGATGTTAAAAATTATGCATCGATTAGCATAACTGCAGCTCGGGGTAATATGTTCCTAGTTTGATATTTGTGCGACAGATACACATTGTTCCGAGTAGTAAATACTTTGTTATGAAGAATAAAGATAAAACCATAAAAGTTTCATAAACTTTTACTGTCATCATTATCTTATATTGTCTGGTGTTCAAGGCTGATTATATTTTAAGGTGAGTGTTATCCATCCCTCTTAAAAGTAATAATTATCTTATATTGTCTCATGTTCAAGGGTAATCATATTTATGGTGAGTGTTATCCATCCCTCATAAAAGTCATCATTATCTTATACTGGCTCAAAAAATTTGCAAAGAGTGATTTTGTTTTAAGTTCATTGCTATATGCTTGGAAAAATAAGTGTGTAATAATGTACCTTGCTAGGAGACTATTATGTATTGGTCATGCTTAGTCATACTATAGGAAACAAGAAGCAAATCTCGCTGCTGTTACAAGAGTAGAAGACAACTTCAAGGGAAGAAATCAATATTATAAAATTGATTTCACATACATTAATCCTAGGTATGTTTCACATACCTACACATTGTTATAACAGTTGTGGAGGGTATTTTCCTGGTTGCATCAGGTTTTTCCAAATCCTTCCTATAAGTTTTATTACATTCATATAAAAGTTGTGGAGGGTATTTTCCTGGCTGCATCAAGGTTGTCCAAATCCTTCCTCTAAGTTTTATTAATTGAAAAACAACATTACAAAATGAGAAAATAATCCACTAAATTAGTATAACTAAAGCCCTTAAATGCATTAAAGCAACACAAACAAATATTGTGTATTTTAACAGAAACAAGTGCATAGAATGAGAATATTTACTCGTTAATGCTCTTGCACCCACTTGCTTGCAGGAAGATAATTTTTGTGTTCAGTTCACATCCTCTGGTATTGATTCGTTGGTGCAAGCCAACATAGTACCATAGGTAGGTCTCTCTTTGTTCTTCATAGGCCCGTCCATGCTTGTCCATCATACGATTGAAGGAATCTTTAGATGTTATCTTTTTTTTTCTAGTTCCATAGACTGATCATTGTCTCCTCTTTCTTCTTGAAATGCATGTCCATGATTATCCATCATGTTCTTTAAACTCACTTTAGTTATTATGTCTGTGTGCTACTAATTCCTTGAATGAATTTTGGTTTGAGTGTGAAGATGTCACCTCCATAACACAATGTGTCAGTCTCACCTTTAATCGCTTAATGCTAAGGTCATTCTTGTTGATTATTTGGGTTGGTTTTCATTGATGTCAACCCTTGAAGAAAGTCCAGTAGTGAATTCTGGTAGCACAAAGGTTTGGGTAATGGACCCAAGTTTGTTTGATGTATAGTGGTATGAGTTTTAATATATTTGAAGGTAAGACTATTCTTGATGGATAGTACATGTCATGCCATTTCTGATGGTATGTAGAACGTCACATAACTCCTCACAGTTAGAGAGTTATGGCCATGTGAAGTTGGAGAACCCTCATGAGTCATTTAGAAGCCCCAAAAAGTCAAAGTAGTCAAAGTGGGTGCAAAGAAGAAATTATTTAAATAATAAAGTGAAGTGATGAGTGTACTATAATTCAAAATGGATACAAAATAAATTATTTAAATAATAAAGTTAATGGAGAAATTACTAAGTAGACAAGTGGTTAGAAGTGGGTTAGCCATAAAATAAGGAAAGTGGTTTAAGATATTTTAGAAGGTAAATAATAAAGTGAAGTGATGAGTGTACTATAATTCAAAGTGGATAGAAAACAAATTATTTAAATAATAAATTTAATGGATAAATTACTAAGTGGTTAGAAGTGGGTTAACCCTAAAATAAAGAAAGTGGATTGAGATGGTTAAAAGGTAACCCCTTGAGGAAGCTACATGAAAGTATAAATAAGAGGTAAGGCTCTCTCATTTTAATCACACTTGAGCATATTTAATATCTACAAGTGAATGAGGTAACCAAAGGATATCTAAGACGAATTTCAAAGGAAAGCTGAAGTAAAGAAGGCCGAAATTCAAGGGAGGATAAATTCTTTTGATGATGCTTTCTAAGGTATGTTATTTATAGGTCATCTCACCATTTTCACAATAATTTTTTTTCTAGAATGAGTCAGACCGTGAAATTGAGTGTTCGTTGAGGAAACATATCCAAGTATCTGTGATAAAACTTTTAGCTTGTGGGTCATTGTATTTTTGGAATTACACTCCGTCGAAAATAAGGTTTGTGGCTAGTCTTGAAACTAGTCTAAGACAAGTGTTTTAGGTAAAAAATTCATAACTTCTTCATAACAGATCCAAATTTAGTAATACCAAATGTATTGGTTAGAGTACAATATTTAGTATTTTGTGTACCATTTTCATATCCATACAAAAAATATTCCATGCGGGGGACGCTCGATAAGTTCACTCTCTAGAATAAGCCAAAATTCAACAATGTATACCATTTTTTCTATAAATCCTTTTCTGGGAGGTTCCAAGAAGTGAAACCTAGAGAAATTGCAAACACGAAAATGAAGAACATTGTGGACTTTTTTGATACCTTTATTCATTACAGGTACATAGTTATGATTATTTCAAGCTAGGGTTGTTGACTAATCCAAAACTAGTCATGTGAGACTAAAGTAAAGTTTGATGAAAATTCTAGTCTCTTGTTGTTAAAGTGAAGGAAGGTTTGTAGGTATGTGATGATATACACCAGGTCTATTATAGAGTTACAAATCAGATTTGGATGATAAATCTGATGAGGAATTTTGGTTAAGGTACATGTTGGGTACATGGTTGAGACAAATAGTTGATGAGTTGGCACATACATGAGGTGTATAGTTGATGAGTAGTTGATACATGATTGGTACATACTTGGTACATGGTTGGAGGCACTTGTTAGTAGTATTGTTAACACATGGTTTATGGATGATGTAGCATACTTGTATTGGTACATTATTAGAAGCACATATTGATCTTGGTGATGATTATGAGTTGTTGTGTTATGCTTGGTTATTGCACTTGTTCATGGTACAGGTTAGTGCATGGTTGATGCACTTTTTTATGGTACATGTTGATTACAAGTTGTTTGGTATAGGTTGGTGCATGGTTGATGCACTTGTTTATAGTACAGGTTGATGTATAGTTTGATGCATGGTTCAGGTTATTGGTACAGGTTGTTTGATACAGGTTTATTGGTACAGGTTTACATTAGTATATCTCACAGTGATAGTATGACAGTGGTTCCATCATTCTACTTATACGTCAGGTTGGTTGGACGGGGCAAGGACAGGTGGTTGTAGCCACCTTCCAGTTGTAGTCAGAGAACATAGGGGGTTGTAGCCTCCTTCTGGTTGTAGCCAGAGAATAGGGGAGTTGGAGATTCACTCAGGTTGTAGCTTGGGAAACTAGGGGGTTGGAGTCTCCTTCCAATTGCAGTGAGAAAAAATAGGAAGTTGGTGCTTCCAATGAATGTAATTCTTAAAGACGTATAAGAAAAAAAATTCTTTGGTTTTATCCCACTTTGGGTTTCCACGTAAAAAAACAGATGTACTGTGTATGTGTATGATTGCTTATTTTTTCATTGATTATTTACTCAACAACTATTGGATGATAATGCTACATTGATTTAGCACTTGCATTTTATGGTTAAAAGGGATTAAATTGATCTATTATTGATTCACCCCCCCTCTCAGTAATCCAACAATCGGTATCAGAGCAGGTTACTTCAGAAAACAATTTAACCACTAGAAGGAGATTATGGATTATTCTGAGAATGGAGTACCATTGTTTAATGGTTAGAATGGTTTAAAGTATGATTTATGGAGTGGAAGGATGAAAGTATTTTTACAGGCATAGGGGTATTATATTTGACTATCAGTCATTACAAGATATGATAGTTCAAAAAGAGAAAATACTTCAGCCAAGAAAGAATTGAAGAAGAATAACAAAATAGAAATGGGTTTCATTTGGGAAGGATTACCTAATCCGGTAAGAGAAAAGGTTGGTAAATGTTCATCATCAAAAAAACTTTGGGATAAGTTACATGACATATATTCTTCACCCATCACAGATTCAACAAATTCCAAAGAAGATGTAGATATAGATCAAGAAGAATCATGTTCACCATGTCAAACAAATTCACAAGATGAAGAGTACATAATCACCAGAGGTAAGTTGTTTTTCTTTAATTTTGAAAAGCGTGGACATATTGAAATAGGATGCCATGAAGGAAATGAGACAGAAAAACTAATTGAAAAGGAATACAATTATGAAGCAGAATTGATTATTGCTTTAGATGAACTAAGAGAAGAAAACAAGTCACTCAATAAAGAATTGATGAAACAAAAGAAAAGTGTTCACATTTTTGAAGAAGCCCAACAGGTCATCGAGAAGTTAAGAACTCAGCTAGAAGAAGTCAGAAATATGAAATAAAATCTTGAATATCAAAAGCAGTATTTGGAATCCAACATAGCAGCACAAAAGGAATAAGAATATATGAGAGAGAAGATATTTACAGATCATCTTAAGGAAAGAACTAATGATCTAAACCAGCTTGAGGCAAAGTTTGGTCAATAAGAGAAAGGACTTGAAGAAGAAATAATCACATTAAAAATTCATCTTGAAGAAACGAAAAGAATAGAAGAAGTCATGAAGTCTCAGATAATGAAGAAAGAAGAATAGGTTGAGAAGCTTGAAGAAGAATATGTCACATTGAGAAGTAAAATCGTCAAGCACAACAAGAACGTTGAAGAGACATAAACATACGGATAATTTATAGAGAATGAAGAGAAGCACTCTAGGTTGCTAGAAAAGAAGAATGAAGAAAATAGAAAGAGTTATGCAGAAGTACTCAAAGGAAGGAATCATGGTCAACCAAAATCTAAGAAAACTATTGAAGATACATCTTCAAGAAGACCATCCATGTTCAAGCCACAAAGAAGCTTCAATCATGATCATGATCAATCAAGGAATAAATTGAGAAGGACTACACCACAAAGAAGATCATTTACTCCCAGGTATGCAAATTTATTTTATGGTCATTGTTTTTATTGTACTAATTTTGGACATAAGGTTGCAGATTGTAGGGATTATAAAAGAAATGTTCAAGCAAGAAGTGCATATGTGGCCCCACATAATATTGAATGTTACAAATTTCATACCTATGGACACATAGCTAGTGATTGTAGAAGCATGATCGATACTTCTATGAAGGAGAACACTGATATCAGATATAAGAAAGTACGGATAAGAAAACACGAAGAACAGGTGAACAAAGACCAAGTCCCAAAGATCGCAAGATAGGAAATAAAACGAGATTAAGAAAATTCTACAGAGAAAGATGTCAGATACGAAAAGGTTTGGAAAATAATTGAAAGAAAAGGATAGGTAAATAAGAAACAGGTTCAAGATATTGTACTTTTAGGCACTGTAGTGAAAGATGTATCCACAGATAGAAGGAAAGAAGTCAGAGCTCAGAGAGATGATGAATCTACTAATGAAGATGATGATGAATACACTTCAGAGCATGAATTATTCTGAGCCATCCATATTAGATACTCCCAGATAATATGAATAATAGACAGGGGGAGTCTATGTAGTAGCTGAGACAGACCAGAGAACCATCCTTCGAGCAACTTGCAGAATTTGAGTAGACAGATTCAGTGCATTCATTTATCAGAATTACAATATGATAGATTAATTAGTTGTAGTAGTACTTCATGATAATACACTGACATATGATTCAAAATTATGGACAATTGTGTAGAAGAGTCTTGAACAATATGGACAGATACAGACATGAAATCATCTTTTCTGAACGAGGAACTTGAAGAAGAAGTCTACTTTGAACAACTAGTTCCTAGAGCATGGTACTCTAGAATGGATAAATATCTACAACAAGCAGATTTTAGAAAAAGGTAGTGCAGACAACAACCTCTACATCAAGGTAACTCAAGATATTATTTTATTAATTGAAGTTTATGTTGATGATATTATTTTTGGAAGTACTGATGGCAGGTTAAGCTAGAAATTTGCAAAGGATATGCAGAATGAATTTGAAATGTCATTACTCAGAGAACTATNTTCAGAATGGAAGATTGCAAACCAGTTACCACTCCTATGCAAACCAGTTTCAAGTTAAGCAAAGATGATGATTCAAAGTCTACAGACCAGAGGCAATACAGGTCAATGATTGGGAGATCATTGTATGTGACAACATCTAGACTAGATGTAATGCAAGCAGTTGGACAGGTGGCACAATTTCAAGCAGCACCAAAGAAATCACATGTATTAGCAGTGAAGAGGATTTTTAGATATCTCAAAGGAACAAAAGAGTTTGGATTATGGTATCCAAAAGAAAAGAATCTATCACTTATTTCCTACACAGATGTATATTGGGCAAGTTGCATTGATGACCGATGAAGCACCTGTGGAGAAACATTCTACTTGAGTGAGTGTTTAGTATCTTGGCTAATCAAGAAAAAATCATCAATATATTTATCTACAGTCGAAGAAGAGTATATTGCAGCAGTAGGAAGTTGTACTAAGTTTCGATGGATGAAACAAACTTCGATAGATATACAAGTTGAGTATGATGAGCCCATTCCAATCTATTGTGATAATATAAGTGCCATCAGTATCTCAAAGAACTCGGTGATGCATTCCAAGACGAAGCACATTCCAATAAAGTATCACATTCTATGGGAACATGTTGCAGAGAAGAACATCAGAGTTGAATATGTGGGCACAAAAGAATAAGTGGTAGACATCTTTACAAAAATGCTACCAAGGGAAGCCTTTGAGTATTTTCTCTAAAGACTTGGAGTAATTTCTACTCCAAAATGAATTCTTTTGAATGCTTATCTTATATGTCTTAGATTTACACAAGGAAGCACCATAAAGAGGACAATTTAGGTTAGGGGATCAGTTTCAGGAAGAGTTTAGTCAGGGGGAGTATCCCCAAGGAAAGTTCAGTTAGGGGGAGAATCCTCGGATGGAAATATGCCTTTTCCATTAATGACAAAGGGGGAGATATTTATCAGATGTAAAGGTAAATGCTTGGAGAAAGAGAACAAAGGCATGGTTCTAGGGGGATCAATGGTCACATGGGGAGCATGAGTGATATGACTTCGGTATTTCATCAGAGTGTTTCCATCAATGCCAAAGGGGGAGATTGTTGATTATTTGGGTTGGTTGTCATTGATGTCAACCCTTGAAGAAAGTCTGGTAGCAAATTACGGTAGTACAAAGGTTTGGGTAATGGACCCAAGTTTGTTTGATTTATAGTGGTATGAGTTTTAATATATTTTAAGGTAAGACTATTATGGATGGATAGTACATGTCATTCCATTTCTAGTGATATGTGGAATATCACATAACTCCTCACGGTTAGAGAGTTATGACCATGTGAAGTTGGAGAACCCTCATGAGTCATCTAGAAGCCCCCAAAAGTCAAAGTAGTTAAAGTGGTTGCAAAGTGTTGACGGGCGAAATTGACCATCTGTCAACTGGGAGAGTGGAACTGGTCTGGGGTTGTCTAATAACCCAAGCCAATTGGGATGAACCACCCTGACGGGTTTAGTGGCTACGTTAGCCGATCTAAGGTCCTAAATAAAACAAAAAGAAAGCTATTCTAAACTAACTAATCTAACTAAAACTAAATAAAACAAACTAAACAAACTAATACTAAATAAAACAAACTAATACACTAATCTAATTAAAACAAATTATTAAAACAAACTAAACTAATCTAACTAACTATATATACAAACTACTAATTATTACTGTACTAACTACTAACTGAAATATAACTTTTTCACAAACTATACAATATCTACAATTCACAGATTTGAATAAAACCTGAAAAACTCGTTATATTCTGCCCTAAGACAGCAAGAGATATTTTTGTTGATTTTATGATTTTATGAACAGGAAATAAAACAAAACTAAATGAAATCACTAATTTACTAATTCAAATTACACATATATCTAACTAAATTACTCATAAACAAATAAACAACAAACTGACCTAGAAACGCTCCAGATTTGTCCTGTGTATGATGATTGTTGAAGTTGATCGGAGGGAGGAAACCCGCACCGAATAATCCAAAAGCTTCTCATAAACGATAGCTGCAATGCTCTTTAATTTTGTTTACCAGACAAACAAGACATAAAAATCACAACAATCATATAATTTATAAATCTTAACAATTAGGTAAACCTGTATGCAAAGACTTATACATAATAGTTCAGTTGATGGAGAAGAGAAATCTGTCATTCATAAGCTGAACTAGGTAATTGCTGTACTCTTAAAATCAGTGAAAGAAATCAAACATAGATCATATTAATTAATTCATATCATTTTGCAGAAGACTAAGTAGCTAAAGTAGTCATTAATCAAATGTAAATTGATAAACAAAAACATGAAACAAAAGATTGATATTATGAAAAACAAAAGCTGTAGCAGAACATCAACTTCTGTCTCTGTTGTATTAGAAATCCATATCCTTGTTCTCCCATGAATGAGGATGAAATTATTACAAAAATGAGAAGTATTTAAAGGTTTTCCACAGGGTAAAACCTCCCTGTGGAAGTTATAAACTGTTTACATGAAATCTCGGGATATATCCCATGTTTAGCTAAACTAAGAAACTGAAATAAAAGTAAAATATCCAAGTATCCTCTAAACTGTCTATCAAATCCCATGCAATTTGAATTCACCTGAAAAGGACAAAAATGAACAAATTAGGAGGATCTTTTATTAATAAAATGATAGAAATTTTAATTCTGTAGACTAGCTACAAAATCAACATTGCGATTAATTCAAATCTTTTTAAAGAATTAAATTTAATCATCATCCAAGAACTATCCAAAAACGAATCATTTAGTTTGAAAGAATTATACCAATAGGATCCACATCATTCAACCGAATATGGAGATAGGAATACTTTGTTTCTTGTTACCAAAAATCGGGTGGACAGAATCATAATCAAAATCTTTTCTTGAGTGCATTTAGAAATAGCTATTACCCGAATCTCCTCATACGATTTTAACAGAATGAGATAAGTCGAATTGAATTATCAAACTTGTTTGAGAACAGAACTGTAATCAAGTATATTTTGATATGAATGCAATTCATAGAATTGATCCAACTAACTGAAGATACAGCTATCCAATCAAACGAATCAAACAACTGGGTTTAGCATAGTCTTTGCAAATCATAATCATTTCATGATTCGAGCGTAGTTGCACGGGTTTAATGAGACCATTGTTTTTATAAAAACAGAGTAGCCATTTCCAAATTTAAATCGAACAGAGTGGTATTCACGATTTTGAAAATTGTATGACAGAGCACATCGTATCGACTACACTCTCGAAATCATTTGTCAAACACAGCATACGAATCATACGAGATCGAATCCGAGGACAATCGTATTCTAAATTGAGTATGGAACTTCCCATGAGGAGTAGATACAAAATGAATTGTATTGAAAACACACCATTAATTTCATTACTTCACTCAGACAGACTTAGCAAATGAAATCCAAACGAATAAACATTCAAATCGAATAAAAATCTATAAACAAATCATATATCAAATCGAAATTTCG
>JASDQU010687729.1:5120-18559 GCA_032191745.1 Picea mariana
CGGACATCTTAGGTATTGAACATGAAGACGTGTATTCGAGGCTTTTCGTCCAAACATTTGAAGGTTAGGTCCGAACCTGGTTTCGAAGTCTACCTGCATGATCTATTTTGTCCTATGATGCCTTGGAAGACTCCTTCCTTAGACAATGGGGTGAAAGAAAAGACCACTTATATTATTTGACCGAGTTTGGGTCTTTAAGGAAAAAGAATTCAGAAACAATTATGGAGTTTATTCAAAGATTTAACAAACTGTATAATAAGATCCCAGCCGAAGTTAAACCTTCTCAGCCCGCAACCAAAGTAACCTTCGTGGGAGATTTCGAGCCCGACTTTGCCCTTCTTTTAAGAGAAAGGAGAGGAGCTACCTTAAACTGAATGCAGGACGATGCTGTAGAAATCGAATCTAATATGATGGCTTCTGGTAAGTTGAAGGATAAAGTAGAAACGAGAAATCGAGAAGCCAGACGTTTTAGGGAGCAAGCAGGACCTTCGGGTTCTAATAGGTCCACAGATGACAAAACAGATGATATGGACAGAATAATTAAGGAATTGTCAAATAAGATTTCCAAGATGGAATTGGAACAATCCAAGGTCGATTCTTTCATTAAGAAAGATTTCAGGAGAAATCCCAATCCCTCAAACCAACAAAGACAGATAAAAAACGAGAATTAGAAAATACAAACTCCCTTGAAGAATGAAAATTTTATAGGAGGAAATGACCTCCAAGATTTCGGGGATTTGGATGAAGATGTAACAAATTTGGGCGATGACTGCACACAACCTTACCTGACTAAAGAAGATTACAAAAAGTCTCTGAACATTCAACAATCGTCAATTAAAGATGAAGACAGAGATGACACCGGTGTTTGTACCTATCAAGAAGTAACCGATATAAGTATGGATGAGGTCCAACCTAGGTATAACCTGAGACCTAAGAACATGCCTACACCGACTACTCAACCTAAGAAAATTCTCCCAAGAGGCGAAACATACGAGCCCGCCACAAAAGAAACCGCGTTATCTAATAATAAAACGAAAGGAGCAGACTCACAAGATCCCAAGATGAAGGAGGTTGAGACCCAAACAAAGGAAACTGAGACAACTGATACAAATACACCACTAAACAAAGTCACGAGTAATAAATCATCTCAGATAAATAAGCTGGAGAAGAAAGAATTTGAGGTTCCAACCAGAGAAACAGACAAAGTTAGTGGAGGTTTCAGTTTCGAAAATGAAATAAGTAGAATCAAGATACCAATTCCTCTGGTTGAATTAGCGAAGAACCCGACATATCGGAAGCAGATTACAAAAGTGATAGGCGTTTAAGAACTAGAAAGTCAATCTGATGTAATAAATTTGGAAGATGATAAACCCAATATCACTTTTGGTCCACATTTTGAAGGCACCAGAGACACTGTTGCTCCCTTTTATATCACCCTAAATGTGCATGATAGACTGCTGTATAACTGTCTGTTAGATTCTGGGGCCTCACACAATGTGATGCCCAAAACTATTATGGACAGACTAGGCCTCAAGATCACCAGACCTTACAGATATCTCTACTCTTTCGATTCGAGAAGAGTTAAGTGCATGGGTATGATAAAGAATTTAGTAGTCACCCTTGCACAGGTCCCTGTCAAAAGCATTTTGATGGATGTAGTTATCACCGATATCCCCCCATGGTATGGCTTACTGTTATCTAGGTCGTGGGGAGCCAAAATTGGGGGGTCTCTTCAACTGGATATGACCTACACTACAATTCCTGTGTTTGGTGGGCAACTTACTCGGTTATACAGAGAAACGAGGTTAGCATATTCAGTAAGCGACCCTCAAAATCCTAACAATTTCCCGATTTATATAGCAGATCAAGATTTATGAAATTGTATCTTGTCTTACAATGATAGTCTAGATAACTGTGCAGAAGAAAATTATATAGATAAAAAAGAGTCAGGAAACATGAACGAAGGTATGTGTAGCACCGAGATCTGGAAAATGTTTTTTGACAGTGCCCTGTCTTGTGAAGGCGCTGGTGTAGGAGTACTTTTTGTGGCTCCTAAAGATAAATTTGTTGTCCCCTTTTCTTACAGACTTCAGTGGGATATAGATTATACCAACAACGTATGTGAATAAGAAGCCTTAATCCTAGGATTGGAGGCTGCCAGGAAGCTAAACATAAAAAATCTAGAAGTATATGGAGATGCGGAGTTGATAGTCAAACAGATAAATTGACAATACCAGGCCAAGCACCCAAGATTAAGATCATACAGAAATTGTGCCTGGGATCTAATGGGAAACTTTTTCTCGTTTGTAAATGTCCACTTCATACCGCGCGTAGAAAACTTGCAGGCCGATGCATTAGCCAAAGAAGCTTCGACTTTCGCTCCTCCTGCAACTTTTAAATTGAAGTATCACATAGAGGTAAGACATAGACCATCCGTACCAAACAATATACAACACTGGGAGGTTTTTGAGGAYGATGAACAAATYGGGAAGTTTCTTGAAGCAGTAGATGATTTTTCCGAAACTCACATAGATCAAGAAAATCAAAACGATCATACATGGATCATGCAAGAGGGAGAGGACCCTCAAAAGTTCTAGGAAAAAATYGCAAATCATCGCATGCTAGTTCTAAAGAACAATCAAATTCYAAAAGGGCTGATCCCCCTGGAGAGACTATTTGATCAAAATGACATGCCTGTAAAATCTACTTTACAACCCCAACCAGAAGAAGTGGAAGATTGTGACATAGGGACCAAAGAAGAGTCCAGGATGATAAAGATATCTAAACTCCTCCCTCCTGGAGTGAAAAGCAAGTATAAGGACCTACTCAKACATTATAAAGACRTTTTCACATGGTCTTACGACGAGTTAAGAACCTACAACACCACCRTAATTGAACACAAGATACCTCTAAAGCCTGGTGTCAAACCCTTTAGACAAAAACTTAGGCAAATCAACCCCATTTTATTGCCTGTGGTCGAAAAGGAAGTTAAAAATCTCTTGGATGCGAAAATAATAGTACCTTTGAGATATTCCAACTGGGTGGCAAACCTGGTCCCGGTCAGAAAGAAGAGTGGGGAAATTAGACTGTGTGTGGATTTTAGAAACCTAAATAAGTCCTCTCTCAAGGACAACTACCTGCTGCCTAAAATGGATCACCTTCTAGAAAAGGTAGTTGGAGCGAACAAAATGTCTATGATTGACGGTTTCTCCGGGTATAATCAAATTGCCATGAATGAACAAGATAAAGAAAAGACAACTTTCACTACCCCTTGGGGTACATTCATGTATGATAAAATGCCTTTTGGTTTAATGAATGCAGGTGCCGCTTTCCAATGCGCTATGGACATCGATTTCATCGGTTAAAGAGACAAGTTCGTATTCATCTATCTCGATGATTTGACGGTTTTCTCTAAATCAGACAAAGAGCATTTGATACATCTTAAATAGACATTCAAAAAATGCCGCAGGTTTGGTCTGTCCTTAAATCCCAAGGAATCACACTTCACCATGCAAGAAGGTAAAATTTTGGGCCATATTGTGTCTAGGGACGGAATTAAAATTGATTCTAAGAGGGTTGAAGCGATAGACACTATAAACATTCCTAGAAATGTAAAATAAATTCAATCATTCTTAGGAAAAATAATTTTTTTAAGGAGATTTATCCCAAACTTCGCTGAAATTGTAAAATTGATCACAGGTTTGCTGAAGAAGAACAATGAAGTAAAGTGGACAGCAGAGGCCAAAGCGTCATTCGCCCATATTAAGAAAGTCATAAGCAAGGCACTTGTGTTGGCAAGCCCCAATTACCTAAAGAAGTTTCTTATTTTCTAATTTGCCTCCGAACACACGCTTGCTGCGGTGCTCCTCCAAAATAATGAAGAAGGTTTCGAGCAACCGATCGCTTTTTTCAGCAAGAGTCTCAGAGATGCAAAACTTAAATACTATATAATAGAAAAGCAAGCGTACACCATGCTAAAAGTGCTGAAGGCATTCAAAACATATGTATTACACTCCAAGATAATTGCGTACGTACCTACCAGTTCTGTGAAATATATTTTGGTACAATCAGACAGTGATGGAAAAAGGGGACGATGGGTTGCCAAGATTCAAGAATTTGACCTGGAAATCAAACCAACCAAACTGGTAAAGGGACAAGGTCTGGCCAAAATTTTAGCTGAATCGGATTTCAGAGCTCTCGGTATAAATGGCCCGCAGGGATGTGAAGAGGGCATAGACATAAACGAGCTCGATGAGCAAACAAATGCAACCAGGATCAAAGAGAAGTTTGTATCATCAGACTGGTACAAAAACGTAGTGTCCTACCTGCTGACTCTAAAATGTCCGAGCGAACTATCACCATCCAAAGCCAGGACATTAAAACTACATGCGGTCAAGTATTGTATTTCCGAAAATCAATTTAATTGGAAAGACCCACTTGGTTTCTTATTAGTCTGCTTAGTCGAATCATAAACATAAGGGGTTATAAGGGAGTTTCACGAAGGAGTGTGCAGGGGACATCACGCTTGGAGGGCCACAACTTATAAGATTCTGAGGGCTGGGTATTATTGGCCAAATCTTTTCTCAGATGTTAACACCAAGGTCCGAGCCTGTAACCCTTGTCAACTATTTGCTGGCAAACATAAACTCCCGACACTACCGTTAGTTCCGGTAAAAACGGAAGCCCTTTTTTAGCAATGGGGACTGGATTTTATAGGCGATATTAACCCCCATTCTAGCGCCCAACACAAATGGATCTTAATGACCATGAATTACTTCACTAAATGCGTAGAGGCTATTCCAACCCGAAGGGCAACATACTCGGTGGTAATGGATTTCTTAGAAGACAATATTTTGTCTAGATTTGGCTGCCCCTGAAAGATAGTCACAGATAATGCCCAGGCTTTTAAATCTATGGCTATGATCAGCTTTTGCCAAAAATACAATATCATACTCGGCCATTCCACAACTTATTACCCCCAAGGAAATGGGCTGGCCGAGTCGTCTAACAAGAGTTTGATAAATATAATCAAGAAAGTGTTGGATGAGAATAAAAAATCTTGGCATGTGCATTTAAAATATGCCTTGTGGGCAAATCGCATAGGCACTAAAAAATCTATCGGCATTTCCCCTTTTCAGATGGTGTATGGGACAGACGCGATATTACCTATAAACCTAGGAATCCCCGTGATGAAATTGTGGCAAGACCAGACGGAAGAACCAAATCCTATCACAAGAAGGATAAATCAGCTAATTGAAGTTCAACAACACAGGGTCGATTTAGACGAAAGGTTGCAGAAATACCAAGATGACATGAAAGCGTTATTCGACTGTAAGGCAAAGGACAAAAAATTTCTCCTAGGTGATTTAGTATTAAGATGGGATGCTAGGAGGGAAGAAGCAGCGAAACATGGTAAATTCGATCACATCTGGTATGGGCCATTCAGAGTCTCAACTCCCGAAGGAAAAAATTCTTTTCTATTAGAAAATCTAGACGGTGAAATCCTCAATGCCCTTGTTAACGGATGTTATCTAAAGCATTATATGCAATAATCAGTCGCCAAAAAAAATAAAAAAATAAAAATATATATGTATATATATATATACACACACACACACAATATTACATTATGCATACTGGTTTGTTTTTCTTTTTATTTCATAACTTCCCGTGGGTAAGTCTATTTTCAATACTGATAAGTTTGGTTGAATTTTTTTGTAGAAATAAAGATACCAAATTTTTAATACAGTGGACACCTTTAAAAAGCCTTGATACCCTTCATATTGCTCTTTTACAGGATTCCGGCTGCAAACAAAACGAGCAAAAGAAGTAAACAAAAAGCTGTATATTGGAAAATAAATTGGCCTAAACAGGTGATAGAAAAGACTTTCGATATTTTAGAAGGAAAACGAAACGGTAAGGTAAAGGTAAGATTTCCTAAAAGATTTTTCTTGAAGGGTCTTCAAAGGAAACTGAGATGACCTCATAAATATGGTAATATCGTTTGAACTAATAATTAAAAGAACATTTCTTTATTCTGGGTTCCAAGGTTATTCATTTACGAAAAAGTAAGAGGAAATCAATGAGTCACACAAAGTAAAGCATCCCCAAAAATGGTTTCCAGGAGTCAGTCTTAATTTTCGAATCAGGTTTTTCGATTGCACAAGTCCTTCCCCGTCGCTTTCTTCTGTGTTCAAGTTTTACCTTCTCAAAGAAAAACTAAGTATCCTTCAAGGTTTTGCATGCATAGGGAGAAGAGTTTACGTTCTAATTTCGGAAGCTATAAAGCAGATTTTGAAAAATAGGCTAGTCTTCACAACTACTCAAGTCTCTTGTTAAACGAAGTTATGCACAGGTCAATCATGACTTTTTTAGGTTTTTCAACAGTTTCAAAGGATTGAGGCTTGCTAAGAAGGAAGTCCCCTAAAATTAATCTCTCCCCCTTCTTTTCCCTGTGGGCTAAGGTTTTTTGAAAGCTAAGAGAAGGTTGGTACCGAGTAATCAAAGTAAGTTGACAGACCTCCACTGCAAATATTACACAGATGTCACCCCTCATACAAACTGATTTCCCCCACTTCGTGTTCAAAAAATTAAATTATAAGACAGATGGTGAAAGGAAATTCAATTTTTGATTGCCCCCATCTAGTGAAAGAGACGATGAAAGGAAATTCAAAAATGATTGYCCTCATTCTCAGCATTKAAATGCATAAGTAAATCCCGAAGTGGTGAAAGGAAATTCAGTAAAAAGGGGCAGATAACTTCACCGGGGTATTGAACAAGCTCRCTGGMAGTGAAACAATATTTGAGATATCTGTAAGGTCGTCAGACACGAATATCATTCTACTCTGGTAACCAATTTTTTCTTTCCTGAATCTGCATCTTAAGCTCGGACGTGACTCCCCGATTAAAAAACATATGATATACTTCATTTGATGCAAGCCAAAAKCCACAAGATCTGTTGGTTTCCCTAGGATTGTTTTGATTGTTCTAAGGCAGACCTGAATTCAGTAATGAGAAAGGAGAAAGTCATGAAAGAGGCTATAGCTAAGTTAAAAAAGTATCTAAGTGCTAAAAATCTTTTTAGAAGTAAAAAACACAATCTCTTTTTCCCTCTGTATACCTTTCTTAGAAGCAGTGTTGCCCAATGACTCCATTTACCCAATACATGCACGTGGTCTACTGTTCTTCCCGTTTCACAAGAAAACGACATCCCTAGTTGGAGCCTATGTTGGAGCCGTCTTTTTCAATCACTTTATTTTTTATTTTTATTTTCTCTTTGAAATCGAAACCTGGATTTTTCTTTTCCTTTTATTTTTAGCGGAAGTAACTGAAGTCCCATCACACGAAACAACGATGGTTGTTATATTCTCAAAACATCTTTGAATCAACTAAACGAGCTTTGCTCTTTTCTCGGGATATCACACTTCGGGAGTTATAAGTTACATATTTTACAAGCCCCGAGGCACGAAATTGCTAAAACTTTCAAAGGTTACCCGGTTCAGAGTCAGAGTTAAGTTACTTTCGAACCCTAGTTGTGGCTTATCAAAATTTCACGACTTCAGCATTTGCGTCTCCTAAAAACCTTACCTTCGTATCCCCGAGGTGTGAAGTTGCGAAACCTTTCAAAAGTTACCCGGGTCAAAGTCAGAGTTGAGTTACTTTAAACCTTAGTTAAGACTTGTCGGAGTTTCGCGTCTTCAACGTTCGCGTCCCCTAAAAACCTTACCTCCGTACCCCCGATATGAGAAGTTGCGAAATTATTTAACAACTGATTAATTAAACGCTTAATCCGGTTTTTATCTTCACTTAATCAGATCACGTCATCGCGATATYGGGTTTTAGGGAGTCGACGGATAGAAATAATTTGCCCGATGTGGCGAATGYCGAAAAGGGTTAATTAAAGGCTAAATAAAGTTTAACTAAATGAATTAAGTAAAATTGATCGGTGCATTAATGCGAGTTTTAAACGCGCACARTCTATGGATGAATCTAAATGTTTTTGCGCAAATTTATGTTCCGATTCRTCCAAAATTTATGGTAATTATTTTGAAATAAGGTGAAATGACAGATAAAGATATGGCTTTTACTGCTAAATCTTTCCCTAAAAATGATTTGACCGTTCTTTTTGCAAGGACACCATGGTTTTTAAATAATCGAGATTTAAAGTTTTACTTTCATTGTTTCAAGTTTCATTTTGACCTTGCACAAAGGAGCTTCTTTCATTAGGCTAATTTCTGTATGTTTTCACATTTTTACTACAGAAGAACTAAATCAGATTCCTCCGCCATGGCACCAAGA
Source organism: Picea mariana (assembly GCA_032191745.1). Taxonomy (NCBI): domain Eukaryota; kingdom Viridiplantae; phylum Streptophyta; class Pinopsida; order Pinales; family Pinaceae; genus Picea; species Picea mariana. The sequence goes on from JASDQU010687729.1 coordinate 13,419, forward strand.
AAAGATTCCAAAGAAAGTGATGAGAGTTTGGGGCAAGGTACATATACAGTTTCTGATACTTCACCCCGAAGTATTGACTCAATCAAAACCTGGTCATATGTCTCTGAGGTTCTCCAATCTGAATTGGTGGACTATTCAGATGATTCCAGCGACAATGAAAAAGATGATATGACAACCAAATACAAAATCGTCGTCCAATCCGAGATGCATAAGATAGCAGCAAGGCCTCGACTGCTGCCATACTATGATATGATTCAATGGGCACTAGATCACGTAGACATCCCGACCATGACCATTATTAATGAGAAAAATGCAACCATTGAGACTTTCAGACCAAAACATCTGCAGGCAATGTATAAATTGTCGTCTACGCTGAATTTCACGTACAACGCAGAGTTTCTAGAGATTTTCAAACATAAAGAATGTGAGCAATACGGTAAAATTTTATCCGATTTGATCAAAGATTGGGTCTCACACTCTGCCAAATTCAGGGCAGACAGTAACGAAGTTTATTCCATCTCTTCCTCAGAGTCTCATTTCAAATATGTAGCAATGATGACTTGCAGGCTGTATGGGAGGGAAGATACCACACACTTTTTCCTCCCGTGGGTGCCTTTGATTCACACAGTCACAGAAGGCTATTCTTTCGACTGGGCCAAGCTATTATCAGATAGTCTAGCCAGTAAGATTATAGAATATCGGACGCAGAAGGCAAGCGGTAAGATCGCTTTGTTTTTTATGTCCGCATACATCATGGATGCAGTCTGTTTTATGATGCCTTTTCCCCCGATGAGATGGAGTTGGACCCCATCAGAAGCTGAACCTATTCACATTTATCACTCAAAACTCTGCGAGGACAAGGCCCCAGACTCTGTATATGATATCTTCAACTGGGTAATGGTGCCGATGCATATCTCCATTTTCGACAGTCCACCGCCCAGAATTTTAGATAGCATCACGACAAATTTAAACATTTTGGCCGATTGGTATGTAGAGGCTGGATTTTCATATATCAGGGTTTTCGATGCTTCTATCCCGCCATATGCTCTACCATTTTTTTATACCCGATAGGCTGGCTTGTCGTGAAATCGCTAGGCAAACCATGATCAGTGGCATTAGCAAGGAGCTTAAAGGATTTTCAAAGAAGGTATGGCCACCTTTCCCCATTCATTTAAATACCTATTCTTTATTAGATTTCGGGCATGCAAAGGCTGAGGCAGCAGCCTTAAAAGATATTAAATTGGTCCATATTGAATTCAAGAAACACGACCCACTCCGGATCGTGAGTAATCACATGGCTAACTGTGGCTTTAAAAGATTTGAACATGATAATTCGCCTCATGATGATATTTTCCGAGGCTCGAGGTCTTATGCCGAAGTTTTGAGTCGGGTACAAGCCCTGTCACCCGAAGAGAGCACCAATTTTTTCAGATTCAAGGAACATAGATGGAGCTGCCTTCCCCTAGTATTATAGGGTAAGAACCCGACAAATCCAGAGGTGCAGCAAACAAAAGCCGAAGGCTCCAAGGATTCCGCTCCCGACCAAAAAGAACACCAGGAAAAGAGAGAGCGGACTAAAGACCCGAAACAAGAAACAAAGACTCCCATTCCTCCAAAGAAGCCGACCTCGGTGGCTACTCTGGGGAAATCATCTAAGCAGATCAGAAATCCCATCGCCTCTGTTACCCCCTTGTAGTCCACGAAGGGGACCCTCGACGCAGGTTGGATTTTCGGCGAGGAGTTAACACCCATAACTATGGAAGAGCTTCCTCCAAATGAATTTTTCTTCGATAAGAAGAGAAAGGCTGTTGTCAAACAAGAACACTATCTAGAAGCAGGCATAGCAGCCAAGAAATTCAAAATATTAGCTGATGGGAGAGCTATGAAAAATGAGGAGTTTGCAACACAAATAGCATGGACATTGGGAGCTTTCGCTTCGGCAAACCAATATTCAGTCGGGTCCTTAAAGGATCAGTTGAAGCAAAAAAATCGCTTGATCAAAACATTAGAGGCTAAACTAGCCACAACAGAGACATCTGCCAAAGATCAGGCGAATATGGGTGTAGAGCAAGCTAGAGTAGCTGATCAAAGGGAGATCGAGCAACTCAAAGCCAATCTCGAACATGCACAAATGATGGCTCAGACCAGTAAACTGCAGATAGATCAGCAAGGGGAACTATTAGGGAAGCTATAGGCCAAATTAGACCTCACCGAGAGTCAGGTAATCAATATCGGGATATTTCAATCCCAAGCTATAGAAATTCAGAGCTGAATTTTTGCAGCCTAGTGAGGTTTACTTGCTAAGGTAGAGACTATTTAGAACAACTGCCTACTTATTGATCAAGTATTGCAAAACCTATCTCTCAGAGAAAAAGAAGCTGGGGCGGCTCGGGTTGCATTCCAAGAGGCTGTTATAGCCATAACAAAAAGGGAAACAAGAAATAGTTCTAGGTTTTCCATCCTAGAACAGACCCGAGGTAACATTTTGCTAAAAGAATGGGAGTGCAACATATCAGAAGGCAAACAAAAAGCTAAGAAGGTAAGAAAATCCTGTGAAGAGACTTTCGGTTCTATAGATGGAAGTCTGTTGGGTCTCGATAGTGAAAGCAGTGCTGAGACATTGGGCCGAATGAATATAGCCAAGCTTCTGCTCGATATAAATGAGAACGAAGAAAGAGATTTGGTTGAAGTGTCACAAATAACCCATACATACATAGTCCAAATAGATAAATGGCTAATTAAACCAAGTGTACAATTATGCACTATCGGCGCCCAAGACCGACAGGTGGAAGAAAGGTTTCCACAATTGGTGAAAGATTGTTATACTTTTGAGGCTAATTATCAAGTAGAACCTTCCAGGTTGATATCTCAACTGGTGGAAAAATGTGTGACCTGTACTAAAGATGCGAGAGGGAAGGTTTTCGGTACCAAATAAAGATAGAGATAAAGAAATGAAATGATTAATCTCCTTCTTGTTGTAACCAAAGATCCTGGAACGATTGAGATTCCAACATATGTAAATTTGTATAAGTATACAATTTGAAGAAAGAACCAGGGCTGGACCTTTTTGGTCAATTGTAATAGAGGCTTTCTCCCATTGAAAATTAATACGAAGAAAATCCGGAGATTCCCAATTTCGTCAAGACTATGTTATGGCTTTTATTTTCTCCGTCACTTTGTTTTCAATTCCATTTCATACATATAAAATCTGATGAATGTTTAACCACGATTTAGTACAACTACTACTGTGGTGATAAATGATTTTTGTTTTCTAGTCATTTACAGTTTTTCCTCTGTATCGGTTATCAACAGGTACAAGACCTATAATTTGTTTAGATTGCTATATACATTTTGTACTTCATCAACCTTTTTCTTTCTATTTTCTTCTTCTTTTTACAGGGTGATATTCTCCCTTGATAAGAGCCTCACATTATAGACAGCTTAATGTTTTTCTTACATTTACATACACTTTAAATTTGAAATAGCTCAGTTACGGAAAAGGGCCTTGGGTTTGCATTTCTATCTTTGATATCGGTATAAAGTTCTCTTTCATACGATCAGAATCGAGACAACATTAAAACTTTAAACCTTTACATTTTTTTTCACTGTTCCTCTATGAATGTCCCTGTGACAAGACAACCCAATATTGAACCTAGATTATCTAATCAAACTAGCATTTCTTTAAATCTTTTTGATACTATACTCAAAACAACCACCACCTGGGTAGAACTTGAACGCTCTTGGGCCGCGATTGAAAGGGATATTAACATCCAGGAACAGCAGGAAGTGAGACAACAACAACTTAGAAATCAACCTTAGCTTCTCCTCCCGAAGGTTGACGCTTTCTTACCCCCTATCTTATACACACTTTAAGATGCCTAGACACTGTACTTTTTAAGCCTTAAGTACAGACTCTGGAACAACAGTGGGTATGATGGAGTTTGAAGTCTTTGAGAATTATATCTTTGTAGCTACAAAGATACCTGACTGTGGTGAGAATTGGTTTAAATCCATGTCATTAAACTCTTATTTCTCCAAAGAATTCCTTAAGCCTGAATATCAAGGATAGAACTTATCTAAAGGAGTGCCCAAAAGTCACATGCTGGAATGTTTTGAAAAGATGCTCAAGGTCATCCAAAGGTACTTCACATGTGAACGAATGTTCAATATGATATACCAATACCATGTCAGATTACTATTGTGCTTCACTGGAAAAGAATCCATGAACCTTCCATTCTATCTTTTTAGGAGTATTGGCAAGATGTCAGACAAAGTCTAGGTTAAGTCAAAGCAGGTAGACACCAATATATTTCACTCTGGTCTAATCAATATGTTAGTAATGGAGGATTTAAAGAAAAATAACACCGACTGGGAAACTTTCCTAATTACATCACATTTTCAGTTAGATATTGCTCCTACACCACAATACAAAAGACAAACTCCTACCCTTGTTGAGAGGACTGTGCATTAATATTCAAGCAAGAAGAAGAGGGTGACTAGGAGTGATAAATATTTCCAGGCTACTAATGAAACATAAGAAGGTGGTCCTTCACAACCTCCTAATAGATAAGCTTCACCTGTGGTAGATCCTACCCCCATAAAGATTCCTTCAAGAAAATCAATAATATTAAAAGGCAAAAAGCTTGTCTTTTCCCCACCAGTTGCTATAGACAAAGTCAAACCTAGAAGACCCTTTACTAGATCAGCAACTGGACAACATGTTCCCATGAAGGATGATACAATAGAGATTGAAGCTCAGAAAAAAGAGAAATATCAGTCTTCTAAGCATCCCATAGAGGTTATTGACATCAACACTCCTCATCATGAAAGTGACCCTACCTTCAAAAGGCTCAGAAGGCAGCTCAAGGAAGCAAGAGCTGAAGTTGATAAGTTGAAGAAGGAAGATTTCGGTTCTGGGATAAAGCTAAAGGAGATGTTGGATATGTATGAGGAAAAAATTGATAAGATAAGGTTCATGGCTAAGAGGTTTTTTCCCCTTCACATGTGACTCAAAAATGTATATAGGGAGAATAGAGCATGCCAAGCTGAAATCAGAAAATTAAAGGCAGAGTTACAACCTTTCAGAGAAGAAGTGGCAAAGAGGAACTTAGATATGTTGGCCAAGGTGGCTATGAGAAGGA
>JASDQU010687729.1:26627-39730 GCA_032191745.1 Picea mariana
TGGTTGTCAAACAATAATTATGGACAATCAACAAAACAAGAAGACTCACAAGGGGGGAGAGATTGTGAAAACTGAACCATATACCATGCAAATCATCAACTCTGAACCATTGTTCAAGGAATATTTTCAGAGGGTGGGTTGTGTCAATTTCTGTCAAAATATGAAGAGAGGACATCCAGAAGTGGCCAAGGAGTTTGCACTTAATTTTAATGGAACACAAACTAAGGTGGGGAAGTTGGAGTTTGAAGTCTCTGAGAATTCTATATATGTAGCTAAAGAGATACCCGACTATGGTGAGAAATGGTTTAAATCCATGTCATTAAACTCTTCTTTCTCCAAATAATTCTTCAAGCATGAATATCAAGGAGACAACTTATCTAAAGGAGTGCCCAAAATTAACATGCTGGAATGTTTTGAAAAGATGCTCAAGATAATCCAAAGGTACTTCACATGTGAAGGGAGGTTCAATATGGTATACCAATACCACATCAGATTACTATTACACTTCACTGGAAAAGAATCCATGAACCTTCTATTCTATCTTTTCAGTAGTAYTGACAATATGTCAGACAGAGTCCAGGCCAATTCAAAGCAAGTAGACACCAATGTTTTTCACTCTGGTATAATCAAGATGTTACTAATGGAAGAGTTAAAGAAAAATAACATTGACTGGGAAACTTTCCTAACTACATCACATTTTCAGTTAGATATTKCTCCTACACCACAATCCAAAAGACAAACTCCTACCCTCGTGGAGAGRACTTTGCATTCAGATTCAAGCAAGAAGAAGAGGGTCACTAGGAGTGATAAATATTTCTAGGCTACTGATGAAGCAGAAGAAGGTGGTCCTTCACAACCTATTGAAAGAGAATTTTCACCTGTGGCAGATCCTACCTGCATGGATATTCCTTCAAGCAAATCAAGAAGCTTAAAAGAAAAAAAACTTGTCTTTTCCCCATCGGTTGCTGCAGACAAAGTCAAACCTAGAAGACCCTTTACTAGATCAACAACCAAACAACATGTTCCCATGAAGGATGATACAACATATACTTCAGCTCAACAAAAATAAAAATCTCAGTCTTCTAAGCAACCCATAGAGGTTATTGACATCAACACTCCTCATCATGAAAATAACCCTACCTTCAAAAGGCTCAGAAGGCAACTCAAGGAAGCAAGAGATGAAGTTGATAAGTTGAAGAAGGAATATTTGGGTTCTAGGATAAAGATAAAGGAGATGTTGGATATGTATGATGAGACAATTGATAAGGCAAGGTTCATGGCTAAGAGGTTTTTTCCCCTTCACAGGCAACTCAAGAATGTGTATAGGCATAATAGAGCCCGCCAAGCTGAAATCGGAAAATTAAAGGAAGAGTTACAACCTTTCAGAGAATAAGTGGCAAAGAGGAACTTCGATATGCTAGCCAAGGTGGATACCAGAAGGAGTGAAAAAACAAAAAGATAAATAGAAGATTATCTTATAAACCAACATCATTTTTGCCAAGTTTTTTGTTGCATGCAGTTACAACACTAAATGATGGTTTTGAATTTTGAGCTAAACCTAACATCTTTTTGTGTTTTATTTAAGGATATATCACGAGGTAATAAGTTTGTATAATATCTAGAAGAAATTAAACTACCCTTGGTACATGTTTTAAGGATTTGAAACTTTTTCCAAAGAAAAACATGCTGCTATGGAAAAGTTTGCAGCGCTTGGACTCATTAGCGCTGCGAACTGGCTGTTTTAGGACAGTTTGTAGCGTTGCGCTGTGAACTTAGATTTTTGAATATTTGGAGGGAAGGGAGGTTGTCGGGTGTCAAGGGGAGATTGTACCTTCACTAAGAGGATAAATTGCACTTCGAAAGGCCACCTGCCTCAAGGAGCTGCAAGCATAAAGACACATCATCATTTGCCGAGGACTTGTTGTATACGTTGTACACATCTTCCTTCAAAATAACAGTTTATTATTTTCTGGTTGTACACTTGTTTCCACGCTTCCCTTAGGCATGGAATCCTATGAGGAAGTTAATGGACGAATTGTAAATCTCTCTTTTGATAATTTTGGTTATTTAGGAGGCATTGTAAGAGGAGAAGAGGTTCGAATCGTAGAGGAGAAAACTCTTATTTTTAGACTTCATTGGTAGCAGAGTTTTCCTGATGTATGGATCAAATCCAAGAAAATTTTAATGGTGGAAATCAGTCTTTATCTTACTATCATCTCTTTTCCGTCTCACTTTGATATCAGTCTCTGTTGAAGGATTCATCATGCTGTTGTTTCTTTATTGTAGTAAATGATTTATTGTGGTATTGTATGCAAATTGATTAGAGTGTTCTTTCTCTTTAGATTAAGAAGTTCTTATTCAAACAAGTTTTCTTTCGCATGTGTCCCAAAAATACCTAATGTAAATTGATACACATATTACAGTTTTCTTGCCAAGTCTTTCATCTCTCATTTATATCTCTTAAACCCTGATTTAGAGCTATTCAAATCCTTTCTTGCCGGTGTGCATTTCATGGAAGGATTTGTGGTTGACATCTTAATCTGATTTTTACATCCATTTTCCACACTCTTTAAAACATTATCTTTACATTATGATGGGTATTAGGTTTACATCTACAACATTCTAGGCATGACTTCTAGTGCTAACAAGTGGGGTAATAATTATGGGTATGGGGTTTCATGACATATAAGGGCTCGTATTGTCTCATTTATGGGTGCCTTTGTTGAGGGCTAGCCACATCCTTTTCCTCTTTTTGTTTTTAAAGCATATTTTTCCAATTCCTTTATTATCCATTTATTTTGCATGCATTTCCAATTTGAAGACAATAAGGGGCACTAAAAAGGAAATGCATAGCCCACAAATGCTCTACCTTCGAAAACAACATTAATTAGTTAGTTATTTATTTTATGGGTCCCTCACCTTTTTTTAGAGGTGTTTCATTGCTCATGAGATCATAGGGTGATGTTTTTATGTCGTTTTTTCTAGGGCACCTTCGAGCCTAATGGCCCCTTCTTCCCACGATATTAGGTACATGCCTTTCTTGGGTCAATAAGCCCGAAAAAGAAAAACACGAGGAGACGAAATAGAAGAAGTATGGAAAGTGATAAGTACGATCAGGAATGGTATGATGAATTTTCAAGGAATCCCCTAGTAGCACCCCATTTCCGAGGGTGACCAACTTACTAGGACATGATGACACCCACCAATGTTAAATAAGTGAAAGGGTATAATTTCCAAGCAAACATTATGTAGTCAATAAATGATTCTTTGCAACATATTCAAATGCTTCAATTATTAAAGTGACACTTACCATGAAACCAGACTTATTACCTCATGAAGCAAGACATGCTTTCCTCTGGGGCCAGGCCGGTGTGATGGATGTTGATTTGCTATTGGTGATGACCAATGGTGCAAGTAAATATAGGAGGGGCCTTGCGGGGCTCTCCTAGTCAACCTGGCTCACGACACTCCATGTCTTCTACATGTGGGCCTTAAGACACGATCTCCTTAGTTACCCCTAGTTTGAGGGGGTAACACAAACATTGCCTTTTTGTTTCCCAAGGTTACAAACCTAGGGAAAACTCTCGAGTACTTCCCATCATTTCAAGGATGGTACCTAGGGTAAACCCTAAGTCTGGGGAAAACCCCCAATTACTTCCCTCATTTCAGGAATGGTACCCAGGGTAAACTATAGAATATTCATGGCACATTCTGTAAATGTGTATGAACCTACACATATAAGATCTAGCTAGTAAAAATACATACATAGTTTGCAAAGAAATGAAAAAATACAGAAATGAGAGAGTGAGAATCAAAGAATTTGCATTAACCAAATGAATGAATGATACTTTACACATGATATACTCCATATAAATCAACTAATGCACACTAGAGGAGAAGCCAATTTTCCATAGTGGTGGTCTAGAGTGATCTGGACACACACCGATAGTTACAGGAGTTAGTTGCCACCTAGTATGAGTTAACTAGTCTCTCAGTCTTCAGTTAACTAACTGAAACATAGTGAAGTGAGGAGGAGATCATGGAATTTTGAGTAATAAATTAGTCTAGTGATAATACCAAGGACAATGCACATTAGCAGGTTATGATCCCAATGTTGCATGGTGATGAAACCAATGTGGCATTAAGACTCCACTCAACTGATCAAATTGAAGTGTGAACTCAAAAGAATATTCTCCTATAATGTAGGAAAAACAATATTCTCCCTAAATTATAGGAGACTGAATAATGACTAATAAACATAGGGAAAAAATTAGAAAAAATAAATCCTGGGTGTGTGTGAATTATCTCCAACACTGTCCCTGAACATCACTATGGTGAAAATAAAGAATGGGTCCCAACAATGAGGCCATGTTAGGTACCCGAAAAAAAAAGATACACTGAAATAAATGATGAAAGAGGAAAAAACACATGGGAAAACCCCATGGGAAACCCCCCTCTCAAAGTACAATGTATGTAAAAAAAGAACTGACAGTTTCTAGGAAAATGTGTCCACTCCAAGATGGCTGAGCAGAGAATGAAACTTCTACTCAATGACGGTCTTGGTGAAGATGTCTACAATCTGTTCTGCTGAAGGGAAGAATTGCAGGTCGATTATTCCCTCGTGTACTAAGTCTCGAATGTAGTGTATGTGGATCTCGATGTGCTTCGTCCGTTGCCTCTGAACTAGCCTCTGCAGAACTTCAGAGTGTTCTGGTTGTCACACCAGATGACGATCTACCTATGAAACTGAATGCCCAAATCAATGAGAAATTTTTGTACCCACATAGCTTGAATGGTTTAGTTAACTACCCCTCTGTACTCTTCCTTGACTTAAGATAAAGAAATAACAACATGCTTCTTGCTCGACCAACATATGAGACTGGAACCCAGACTGAGTGAGTAACTAGATGTGGATTTGTGATCAATGTTATCGCCATCCCAGTCAAAATCAGTGACCCCAATGAGGTCCAATGTAGAGTCTACTGCATAGTGAATCTCAAAGGTGATGGTTACCTGTACGTACCAAATGATACAATTTACAACCTTCCAATGTAGCTCATGCGGCTCTTGCATGAACCTTGAGACTACTCCAACAACATAGGAGAGGTATGGTCTGGAGTGTGTGAGATACAACAAGATCTCCACTAGCTATCTATACAGTGTGATGTCTACCAGTGGAGTGTCCCCACCATCCTCAAGTCGGACTCCTGATAGGAAGGGAGTCAAGGAAAACTTGCAGTCTGTCATGTCAAATTTCTCGAGGAGATCTCGTGCATACTTGGCCTGAAAAAGTTTGATGCCTGATGCATCTTGATTGATCTCAAGACCAAGGAATAAATGTAATGGACCCATGTACGTCATAAAGAACCTGTCATGCAAAATCCTCGCCGCAGTAATTGCTGAAGTTGAGCAACTCGTGATCAACAAATCATCAACATACAAAACTAGGAGTAGAAGTGAATCAACCATCCTAAGCATGTAAACATTTAGGTCTAACTTACAACGTACAAAGTTCTATGACAACAGGTAGGAGTCCATCTTGGAATACCATGCCCTCAGGGCATGCTTGAGGCCATGAAGAGATTTCTCCAGTCGACAGATCAAAGATGAATCCTACATGAAGCTTTGGGGCTGCTCCATGTAGATCTCCTCAGAGAGGTCTCCGTGAACAAATGCATTCTTAACGTCCATTTGATGGAATTCCCATCCCTTGGCTGCCACAATGGAAAGTGCCAAACGTATGGAATCCATCTTCGCTACTGGAGCGAAGGTCTTGTCATAGTCAATGTCGTGCACTTGCTGAAAGCCTTTAGAAACTAGCCTAGATTTGTATATGCTAACCTATCCATCTACTACGCTCTTGGTCCTCTAGATCCATCTGCACCTGGCAATTTTTCTTTCCACAGGAAGGGGAACAAGATCCAAATTTTGGTTCTCTATGAGGGAGTTGTACTCCTGCATGGAGGATTCCCAAAAGGGATTCCCGACAGCCTCGCCATAGGACCGTGGATCTGAAGAATGAACCAAGAAAATATGCACGGGTGGCATCAATTAAGTGGCAGTGAGTGAAAGAAGAGGCTCCTCGAAATCAAATCGAGTCCTCTTGGTATCAGTTGGATCCCCAACAAGATCTCCTACATCCTAAAGAGTAGTCTTGACCCACTTGGGCCTCGACTCTGGCTCTACATATACATTTTCATGCACTGACTCTGCATCTGATTGTACCAAATCTATATCTGAATCATCTGAATCCTCTGAATCAGAACTCTCATAGGAAGAAGAGTCGACACGTGCATGCTCATAATCTCTGACAGGTGGAAGAACAAAAGTGTTTGCATGTGGATGCTGAGGAACATGCGAGATACTTTCCTTGAATTGGACACTATGCTCAATGATGAGCTGGTCCATGTTGAGATCAATGAGTCTGTATCCCTTCACACCATCGGGGTATCCAACACAAAATACACTCTGTACTCTATGGATATCCACGAGAACCGAATATACGGAAGTGGGTCACTTCCGGTTTGAGGCTGCTCCAAGCCTTGAAGGGGGTTTTATCATTGACAAATCTATGGGGAGATCTGTTTTGGATGTAGGTTGCACAATTAGGTGCTTCAACCCATAATATATATGGAATTAACTTTGCATGCAACATGCACGATGCCATCTCTTTCAGGGATCTATTTTTCCGCTCAGCCACTCTGATGGGTATTCTATATGCACTAATTCCCTTAATTAAATTGTCAACCCAGGGTAAGTAAACTTAGAGTTGTGGCACCGTATAAGCCAAGGCAAAAATAAAAGCTATTGGAAATATTTTCTAGCTAAGGAGATAGTTCACCCTAGGGATCAACACTCTTTTCAATTTAGAATCCTACTTTTTAAGGAAATGAATTTTAAAATCTATTTAAACAACAAATTATCGATAAAGCAACCTTAAATTAACGAACTTCAAGCAATTCTAGAACTATGAACTATTTGAACTAAGTAGCTTTAAACAATATAGGACTTTGAACTGTTTAACCTATATTTAAATAACAAAATAACAAGTAATCTATTTCATAGCTATTTAATCTATTCAATCTCTCTTTGAATAAGCAAACAACAAGTAATCCATTTCTGAATTATTTGACCTATCTATCTCTGAATGAACAAGCAAGTAAGCAAGTAAGCAATTAAACTATCAAAACTATCTTGACAAGTGAACTCTATTCTTAAAAAGAACTCACAACTATTTCTATCTTGCAAGGAATGAACATTAATCTACTTAACTAAAAGCAAGAGTGTTATAACAATAGTTAGATGTGATGATTGTGTCTTCGATGGCGAATAACATCACGATGACATATAACTACCAATGATAACTCAAGTGGAATTAACTCAATGCTAACTTCTACAGAGAAATGTAAAGTATGGATAAGGCAGTCTATAGAGAGTTTTGCCATCATAAAAGTAACACTAGGTGGTCTTGGAATCCATGAGATCTTTAAACATTGTGCAGAAAAGATTCAACATCAATAATTCACTCTACCACACAACTGCTGGAAAGTAGCTTGTTCAAAATCACTAACTCAAGCAAAGCTATAAACTCATAATCAACACTTAATTAAAAATCCTAATTCAAATTCATGACTAAGATGATAATAAAAACACTCTGTGAAAACCTAAAAACTCTTGACTAATGCTAATTAGAAATCACAACTAAAATTCATAACTGAGATTTCATTAAAAATCATAATCTAAAATTAACTAAACTACCATTGAAAATCATACCCAAAATCAACTAAGATGCTATTAGAAATCATAACTCAAAATCCATTTCTATCCTATCATGCTCAGGAAAAATTAACAAATGAAACAGACCTACAAAGAGTATTTGCATTTACAAATAAAACTATCTAAATTAGTACTCTGCAGAGTAATTTACTGCTAGGGAGAAAGATACATCACAGTGTAATTAGACAACTTCTACAACTTGCAAACAAAATATTAGGAGTTTAATCATTAGCACACAATCATGGACGTCCACACATACTCTATAACACACGTAATTCAGAAAGTGATATGCAAAATAAGAGAAGATATACAAGAAGGTGAATTAGACAAACGATCTGCAGTTAAAAGATATACACAACAAGCAATTTGAGATTAAGAAATATACACAGTAACTAAGCAATCTCGAAATATAAGAAGTGTGAAAGGAAATTGTGTAATTGAAAATATATAATGGTATAAAAAATCACCCAGACCAATGGTCGGTCCCCCAGGAGGTTGTGGCAACACTTCAACATAAAAACACAGTCACGAAGCTAACACAATATTGACATTAATCATAAAAACAAAGTATACAAAGAAATGGTGATAATGTCTGTGAAAATAATAAAATTCGTGCGTTCTTCATGTCATAGATAGTGGTATTTATAGATCATTACATAGCTTTGAGAGGTCGACCACTGGAAGGGTTGACTCTCTCTAAAAATAATAAGTTCATTAAATTCGCTTCAACATAAGCATCTTCCTTAACAGTCTTGTGTGATCCATTTAGCGATCGTTGCAACTACCCAATCCAATATGCGTCGAACTTCATAGCTGGAGGGCATGAGGGGGCATAAAACCCATATCCATGATTCGTCCATCAAAGGCCGCCAATGTGCTAACCTCCAACTCCTATGTGCTATGAGTTCCAGATCGAGTGCCATATGGAGTGCCGGATCGAGTGCTGAACAAAGTGCCAGATGAGGGACTAGATGGAGGATCATATCACGATTCTGACCTGTTGCAAGAAAAACAGAACGTTATATCTTCATAATCAATTAACTGAGATAAATTAATTATAAAACCATTGCAAAAACGATGATTATACATACCTTGTGCGATTCCATAACGAATTGATGTATAGATCTTGATAATACCTTTAAAATGGATAAATGAGAACATACAATATATAATGTCATATGCAAAAAGGATTCAGCCATTGGAAAAACATAGTCAAAACACCAACCCAAGATTACCCCCATGCCTAAGGATTTGTAGGTCCCTCTGCAAACAAAAATGGATCACCCGACATAACTATACTCGTGAAGGAGGGGGTGGATTTACTTTAGAAGCTTCTCCCTCTTGCCTTGGGCAGTTTTTCTTAGGCCTTTTACAATGTTTTAATTACATCCAGAGACTATGATTGGTGGTGGTCATCTGATCAACCGATTGCCAAAGAGAATTCACTTTTGCTTGTAGGACAACATTGTCATGATACCGATGCCTATCCATAGTTTTTCGTTCTGCCAATTGTTGAAGCAACTGAGCATTTTATTGTTGCAATTTCTCAATAACTGGGGTGTGATCAGATGGCTGAAGAGAAGAAGGCTTGGGTCCCTTGATGGATGTGGAAGGTATATCAAATTTAGAAGACGATGTAGGCATATGGGAGGAAGGAGTAATAATGTTTTTGTGAGGGAGACTAGGTGTAATGGGTTCAAATTTGACCTCTTTATCGGGCTTAGGCTCCTCTGCAGAATATTCTTTGAGTCTTTTATGGGGGATCTCACGATTGGAAGAAAATTGGATAGGATTCGAAGTGCTTGGAGGTTTTACATTGGGTTTGCCACTCATACTTGGGTGATTTTTCAAAAATATTTCCCCTTGAATCAATTAGCTCCTCTCCTCTTTGTAGGAACCGAAGGAAAATCTTGCTGGAATGCATCTTGTAGCTTCTTAGGTTGAGGATCAACATGTGTTGAAGGAAATGGGGAATTATCAATAGGATTTTTGTTTTTCTTACCAGATGAGGCTACAGGGGAATCACTAATTTTCTTGGCCTTTTTATCATACAGGGAGAGAGTTTTAGTTGGAGGGTTTGGAGGTTTTGGAGAATGAGGCTTAGGTGGGGTGACAACCCTTGAATCGACTGATCTCTTTCTTGTTTTGACTGTGAGGTGGACATTTGAGAATTGGTAGAAGAATTTGTCCCATGTCTTGCTCTGTTTTGTCAATTCAAGTATAAAAAGAAATTTAATGAGGCCATGGTGAAATAGACTATTGTGAGGGTTGGCCAAATTTTTACGACCTTGGGAAGACATTTTCTCAAGGATTTTTAGGAAGTAGAAAGGAAAATTCAGGGGTTTATTGAATTGAAAATGGGTTAACTGTGGAAAATGACAAGCTTTGAAAACATAGTACCTACCTTCACAAGTGACAAGCCTGGTAATTACGATCAGGGGGTTAATCAATTCATCCTTGATCCATTCTTTTGAGTACCCTTTGGCTCTAGAAACATTTTGAAATTCAGGCTTGAACACTCTGTTATATATTGGACATGGAAATTGATGGTTTTTGACCCATTGATCCCCAACCCGTCGCAATTTTGTGGCTGAGGCAATAGATTCCTTAGATACTAATAAGGCCAAAGACCCTATGCGAGCTAGTCTCCCATTAAACCAAAGAGTGAATTGTAGTGGGACGCCATCATCATGGCCATGTAGACTGGCCAAGAATGGGCCCCACCCCGTGTGAAGGAAGATCTCTCTACACTCTGTGAATTTCGGAATGGCCAGTAGCTCGACATAGGAGGATGGTTCATAGTGGTTGGGGATGGTTACAGAGAGATGAATGAGAATAAGGAATAAATCGGGTAGTGGGTGAGCGTGACAAAACAAACAAAGGATGATCAAAATGGAAATTAGGGTAGAGAACCTTGTTTTTAATGCAATTGAGGTGGAAACAGTTGAATTTGTGGGCGAATTCATCATACATGATCGCCATGTGCGACTATGATTGCGTTGCATTTGAATTTTGAATGGTGTGTACTTTGGAGGCAAACAAAATCATGTGAGTATTAGATCAATGTCCAAGTCTTCAACTTGGACATTTGATCATAAAAATGCATTTAAAAGTTTTAATTCTATTACCAATATGAATTTTGAACAATATACCATTCAATCCATCGAAGTTACCATTGCAACAGGTGTATATACATACATACCTCATTTAAAGTATATACATACCTCATTTGATCCTCCATATGGCACTTCATCCGGTCTTCCAGATGGCGCTCCATCCGGTCCTCCAGATAGCACTTCATCCGGACCTCCAGATAACACTCCATCCAGACCTTTTGTGTAAGTGAAAATTATCCCCATCATAATGGACGTTCACCCATAGAACTCATCTTGGACAATTTCTGACAGTCATGGTGAACACGAGCATGGACAGGATGAGTGTGAATACGATTATCCATTGTTCATTTCCTTGTCATTGATCTGTAACAATATAAAACAACTTGTTCCTCTTTTCATGGGTGTGTAACACATATTTGTAGTGAGAATTTAACAATTTGTTATTGATATGTAATTGTCACAAGGAACCAATTAAGCAATATTCCATTATATAAACATAAAAATGTACAACAAACTTATAACACACACAATGATGTCAGCAGTATAGAATTTAGCAGCATACTAATACAAACAACTGCTGATATAATAGCCCATGATATCATAAAAACATTATGATAGAATTTTTGACAGAGATTCTACTTTCTCTTCTCATGGATTGTGATATAGATGGAAGTGTTTATTATTTGTTAGCTTAGGAAACCCCTCTCCCACTCCTAAGTATTGTGACACCTCACAATCAAAGATATAGGGAACCAGTCAATTCTACCAATAGCCTAAGATTTACAATTTGCCAAGTGTAGAGATAAATTTCACACGTTAGTCTGACGAGACGGTTAAAATATGGCCCCACCTATAGGACATAACATCCTACATATAGTTAAGAAGAGGTAGGCAAGAGAGTCTTAGGATTGTCTTAAAGTTAGTTCCTAATGGAAGAGTGATGGAATTCATTTACCTTTTCTTAACCATGCATACTTATTTTCAACTTTTCCTACAAGTAATGCCGTACATCAGGACAAGTTTTAAAATTTAGGAATTTTATTTATTGTTTGTCAGATCATCACCCTTGCTAGGTAGAATGCCCCGCTTCCAGCAAGCCTGTTCAGTACTTCGACGGGTTTACCTAGTCATACCATAGGTCGAAAACCGCTTCCAACAGACCTGTTCAGTATCCCAACGGGTTAGCCTCTTACACCCTTTTACAACAGAGACCGGTCCACCATCTTTTAAGATTTTTGTATAAAGATTGCTTTTTGCAAGAAGATGGGGAGGCAACTCTAATTTTTTTTATTTAGGAATGGGATGGTATTTATTTTAGAGGATGACTCTTCTTTATGTATTCCTTATAGATTGTCCTTATGTAAGGGATAATTAAGTGGACGTAGCCTATCTAAAGATATGGTATGATCAAGCATTTTTAGTGTGTAGTGGATGGTACCATTGGAAAAGAACAGAAAATTATCTTTAGGCCCTACTCACTTTTTTTTTAAAAGTTATATTGATGTTTCCATGGCTAACCACTAATTATACCTTCTTGATACTCTTTCATAAAGATACTTTACTCACCCACTCAGGGTTCTTGGGGAAATTGTACGAGTAACCTCTAGTTTTGATGAGACAAGGTGTCATTTCCTTATATCCTCTAGTGGTGGAGGTTATGAGCAACTGCCATTAAATATGCCTTGAGAGAATGGAAGATAGAAGTCTTGTATAAATGGATAATTTACAACAAGCAATTTCTAAGCATAATAAAAAGTCATTATTCAATTGATGCTTAAGCAGACAACAAAGTTTGAATATAACAAAATCTTTTTCCGAAGTAAAATACTTCCCTTTTTGTCTCCTTGAAGTCGTCCACTTGTGGTGAAATAAATACCTGCAAAGATCTCTAAAATTGTTTATCAACAAAAACAAACTTTAAATTATTTACATATGTACAATCAAAATTTAGAAATTTTTTCAAGAAAATGGGGAGGGAGAAGAAACTTTCCCATCCACCAAGGACAATACCTTGTCGGTTGACATGACATGTAGAAAATCCTCTTTGGAAATGGGTCTGTGGTAAATTTTAAGTCGGTGTCCATTCACTATGAAAGAGACTTGTCCATCATCAATTGTTTTTATCTTAACAACCCCATTATCATACACGGTAACTACCTTATAAGGACCCAACCACCGAGTGGTAAGTTTTCCTTTAAAAGTTTTGAATCG
>JASDQU010687730.1:3348-18531 GCA_032191745.1 Picea mariana
TGGGCTGAGAGATTGGCGGTGTGAACCAATCTCGTTTGAATTAAGTGGGTGTGGATAATTTCTAAAGAAGTAGTGGGATGTTTCGGAATTCCTTTGGAGAAAACCTACTTCAACCTCCACAATTCAAAATGGAAATTATGTGTGTGAGGAGTGGCTTTGTGTGCAAGCAAGTGAAAAAGTGTGCCAAGTTTTTAATAAGTTAGGTGTGAGATTGCAACATGTGGACTTCCTGTTGTCCTTACAAATATTTGTTACCTACCTTACTAAGTGTCATTGGTACAACCATGCGGAATTTTAAAATCCCTAAAGAACTAGCATGTGGTCATATGGGTCCTTTACAAATCCTTTAAACTCCCTAAATGTTGTTTACACTAAAAAAGCTTTGAAAATATCCTAGATTGCAAGCATGTGGTCATGTATGGGTCCGTTACTTTGATCTTTAAACTTCGCTAGATTGTGATGTAAACTAAGAAAGCTATTTTAAGAAACTATCCTAAGTTTGCAACATGTGGGCATATATGGGCCCTAACAACTTTAAGATGATTTCAAAAAACTAAGAGGAACCCTTGGGGGGCTTTATCCTCTCCTAAATATTTTTGTTAAGGGAGATGAAATTTCCCTTTAACCACCTTTTTGATTCTCAAGATCACACTAGGGTGTGAGAAAAGAGAATACTCAAGTGTCAAAGTTAACTTCTAGTCCCAATGTAAGTATTTTATGTGTGAAAGCAACAACCTCAACTTAAAATTTTACAAGCCAAACAATCCATCCATGTGGGAACGAAAGAAAAAGACGAGAATATTGGTTCTTTTTACCCCTAAGTTCCTGTGCTAGATAATATTTCATATGGGGAAGGAATCTAAGTGGAGTGTAGTTGTCTTTACAAAGTGCATGAAAGAAAACATCTAAAGACTGAGGGCCTTCAAATCATCATAAAAACCCTTACAATTTTGAAAAACTGGATATGTGCATGGGTTACAATTCTCAAAGGTGCATAGAGGGCGCACAATGTGCAGAGCAAAGAAGTTTGTTGCGTGCACAGTGCGCCTAGTGCGCGTCTGTGGGCAGGAAAATCCACGCACTTCCTATTATGCGTCGGGGGAGAAATTTCCAAGTGAAATACTCCTCCTCCAGCTTTGAATTTCTCCTTTGACGGGTTGGGCTAGGCCGGTTTTGGTACCTGCAAGACAAATTGAATAAAAAAAAGTGATCTCTAACCTCAAATAGTGTGGAATTTGATACTTATCCCCAGTATGGTCACCAATATGTTGTGTTGGTTTTGTCACTTAGGTGAGCAAAACAACAACGCTTGCATGTCTAAATGAGCCTGCTAGACAAGACAAAAGTTTGTGAGTGGGTTAAACAAGCCAAACACATGTAATAAACAAAGAAAAAAACTAAAACAACTAAGAAATAAAAGTTAGAAAGCATGATAAACTTAGAACCATAAAAATCAACCAATGACCAACATAATGCTACCAATGGATCAATAGAGTAGTAGGCAAACCACCATAGATAAAAACGAAGATTTATGAGTTCCCTCTTCCTCCTTGGGAGGGCTCTTGAGTTCCCTAATGGAGATCTCTTCATACAATGGAAGAAATGGAAAATGGTGAAGTAAATTAATGCCTATTCCCTCAAGAGGTGAGTGGAATGTCTTATTGCAATGATGCTTGAAGGCTCCAAAGAGAAAAGAGGATTCTCAAGGGAGAATTCTTGCAGCATAACAATACAATGAAGATCTTGGTTTTTTAGTGCACCCATGGCTCTTATTTATAGAATTTCTTCAAGAAAAAATGTATTTGGTTCTTGGTGTGAACAAGGGGCCTTTTAGGGCACCTTCTAGTCCTTGACCAGCCCCCCATTCGGATTTCACTCAGATATGAAGGTCAAATAATGTTGGGAGTTGGTACATAAGTGGTTGAGGGGCCGACAAGACCCATACATGAATTGTCAATAGAAGTGCGTGGTTTTTCTCGTACAAAGTCACACACTCGATGCATTGTGCACTCTGATGGATTTGTTGGCACGTGCACACTGCACACTATGCATGCTCTTCCTTTGGTGAATTTGCACGTGTCAATTTTTGACCCATTTGTATAATTTTTTTCCTTTTGAATGAATTTCAGTGATGCAAGTGAACTAATTGTTGTTGGCATTGCTGTGTTTCTGTAACCATTTGCGTGAAATGTCGCGGACAATATTTTAGTGATAATAGATGCCCCCTGATG
Organism: Picea mariana; assembly: GCA_032191745.1. Taxonomy (NCBI): domain Eukaryota; kingdom Viridiplantae; phylum Streptophyta; class Pinopsida; order Pinales; family Pinaceae; genus Picea; species Picea mariana. Next base: position 5,580 of record JASDQU010687730.1, read on the forward strand.
AGTGAGGTTAGGAGAATATGTATAGCCGAAATACATCAATGTATAGCTAAAATACATCAATGTTTATTTTACTGAGAGTGCCATTGTAATAAAGAGTGTTGAGAGGAGCTTCAAGAGTGATCCACCGGAGGGAGAGGGAAAACTATGGAACCCAAACCTTTCTCTAAGGGAGAAAAGAAAATATGTGTACAAATGAGGCGGGCATGCCCCATGCTTGTGTCATGTAACCACAATGTGAGACTGTAACTGAAGGTGTATTCTTATGTAGATAACTCCAGCACCCTCGGGGGCAGTTGATAACGGCGGATGAGAGTTATGAATGGTGAATGGACTCTGAAGTGAGGCAAGGACAACTTTAAGAATTATCGATGACTCGTAGTCATTGACGACTTCAGAGGTCTTCAACTAGTATGAAAAAACTGCAATAGTCGCATAGTAAGACCCACCATAACATGAGAGTTTGTTGAAGTCGAATGTTATGGGACTCAATGGCATCAGAGAGAAATAATGATTCTCTCTGTGTCGTTCGAGACTCCTCATTGTAAAGGAAATGAGAGTCAAGATACTACCTATGTTCTGGGAACTGTGTTGATGTCGATAGAAAGGGAGACGTGACTCCAAGAAGCAAAGGGCTTCGTTAAATCCATTGAGATGATAATAGGTACGGATAGGTAACATGAAGGAAGTCAAGATGCGGTGAGACTCAAGACTGCCTTTAGTTGTGGAATTTTGAAGGATGAGTGGCAGAAACTATAAAATTGTATCTAGTGTCAGGGGGACGACTAGATATGGGGTTAAACTATGCCAGAGGCTAACAAAGTGGACAAACTCAGTGATCATGGGTACATGGACATAGGATGCTCAGGGTTCATGAATGATGTCAGAATGAAAAAAGAGTGGATGCCCCAACCAAGGGCGACATCGTTTGCATTTCCAAGGAAAAAGAAGGTCATCAAGGGTGATGACAAAAAGCTATGTAAATGCTGGAAACAAAGGCTTTTTACAATTACAAAATAAATAGAGAATAATTTGGGTTGAGTATACAGATATAGAAATGGGTGCCCTAGTGAATGATGGCTTGGCCTATGAGGGCACAAGTTGTGAAAGAGAACTGGTGGAGGGTGGGGGGCCCATGGGTGGGTTTTTGTATGAGGTAAATGAATGGAGGGTAAGCTGGAAATGGGAAAACTATTGGTGGATGAGATGGATGGATAATGATACTGCGGAGGTGCAATTTATAGAAATGAGATGATATGACTGGGGAGTCCATTGGGAAAGCTAGAAATATGATGAGAAGAAGTATGGGGTTGATTCTCGGAAATGCATAAGACTATTGGGACTCCCATCCCTAGGGGGTGAAATCAGCATGAGTGTCAAGTTTCCAAGGGGATGTATGAATGTGACAACTCGTGTGGGGCAGAGTGCTACCGGGTGATAGTACCAAAATGCAGCAGAGATAAAGGTACTGCAGAGCCGGATGTAAGAACCCTAAAGGTAAATGTCATAGGGTATGACTAGGAGATGCAAGTGATTTTCAGAGGGAAGAATTACATGCTAGTTTCAAACATATACCTGAAGGGGTTGTGTCACTTGTAGAACAAGTACTTGCACACATGAAAACCAAATACCCGACGTGAACAATATCTAATGATAAAGAACATATAACAATTATTTGATAAAATTTGAACATGAGCATGTGTACCTGAACGTGATGTGAGAAAAATGCTCCTCTAGGGCCAAGTTCAGATGATGGCCCAGGGAATATGAGTGTGTAGATGGTGGGACGAGGATCCCGTGGCTGAGAACAGATTGGAAAATAGATTCTCTAGGATCCTGTAGCTGAGTGTGGAAGTTTGGGAAAAGGGACTATATATGGTTGGTGGGCCCACAATGCCACCTTATTTTTACCCGTCGTTGTAGTTGATTTGACGAGAGAATTATGAGGATATTTGGAGATTATGGGAGTGGGAGTCAACTGATCTGGGAGTTGTGAGAGACAGGTTAGTGGTCTTATTCTCTCACATAATATGGAATTGGTAGAATTTGGTTAGGGGGTGTACGAAGGGTCGTACATGGGTTTTTTTGGGTAGGGGCCCACTAGTGCGCGATAAAAGGAGGAATACCTGTGCACATATGCAGGAAAGTTCATGAAAAACATAACTCATGGCCCATTGGAACATAGCACCCGTGTTCTTGATTCCAAAAGGCATGACACGATAAGCAAAGGTACCCCAAGGGTTAGTAAAAGTGGTTTTATATTGATCTGCTGGATGGATTTGGATTTGATTGTAGCTGAAGAACCCATCCATAAAGGACAATGCCTCTTGCCCGACACAGACATCGATAATTTAGTCGATGAAAGGGGTTAGAAAGTTGTCTTTGGGACAAGCATGGCTGAGATAGCGAAAGTCGGTGCAGACGCAAATAGTGCCCTATTTTTTGTTAACAGGGACAGGGTTGGAGACCCATGAAGTATATGAAATGCGATAAATGAACCCAGTCGCACGTAACTTGTAAATTTCGGCTTTGATAGCCGCAACTTTGGATGGGTGAAGAGGGCGTTGCTTTTGATGAACTGGGGCAATATTTGGCCATGTTTCATTGCGATATTCGACTATAGAAGGATCGAGGTCGGGCATATTTGTATATGACCAGGAAAAAATATCTCGGTATTCCTGAAAGAGAGCTTTGTAAGCCATCAGTTCTTCAAGCGAGCATGCGACACCAATGGTGATTTCTTCTACGATTCCTGGTTTGATGGAAATGTCGATTTTGACAGTGAGGGAGATATTGGCCATGTTTCCTTCTTCAAAAGCATATGGGGCAAGGATAGGGTTGTTGAACAAGTCTATATGCCCCAAAGGAATAAAATACTTTCTTTCGATTGCGCATATGGAGGTTTGGCTAGGAGGGTGAAAGGACTCCTGTGAGAGAAAAAGAGCTCGGTGATGGAGTGCATTCCATGGGAAATTGGGGGTAGTGAGTTCCTCTAGGATATCTTCATTGCAGTGGAAAATGAGAGAATACAGGGGATCCGGGGAGGTGACAGGGGGAACTGTCAAAGTTTGATTTTCCTCAAGTGTAGAGGACGTAGAGGGGATATTGCATACCGGGTGTGATGACTTGCTTGACATAAAACAAATGTCAATATACTGTGGATGAGAAACTGTGGTGGGGGCCAAGATCTCCTATGGGAAATTTACTGAAGAATTGGGAGGATTCGGGGGAATATCCTCAAAAAGTCGAATTGTGAACCATGGAGGGATGGGAAGTGACTGGGGTTCAGGGAAGGGGACATGGATAATATATGAAGAGTACATTACGAGTGGTGAGGTGATTAGATGAGTTTGAATAGTGCTTGAATGACAATCTCAGTATGCAACAATCAAAGGGCACCATTATGTGAAATGAGCAAGTGAGTCACAGAGAGAACAAGGAAATCTTATCCTCTCAGGGACTGACGAAGAGACATTATGAATGTTAGTCGCATGAGCACTAATAAGGGGTAGCGAAGAGGGATTTGGTTGAGATGTTTGGTGTACTGTGGCTAGTATCTAGCAAAAATGAGGTAAAGCTGGGAAATGATGAGTGTAGTGGCCATATTTTGAACAGATGGCACAAGAGAATTTGGTTCGCAACCCTTTACTTCCTGTAGTGGAGGACGTTGTAGTATCACTGTACGTACTTGGTGAAGTAGCGAGCAATGTGGTTGCTTGAGGGAGTTGGATCAGATTGTGTAACTCGGGAAGAGTAGGACATCTATTAGTGGGGTGTCCCTCACTTTTGCATACTGCATAAGGAGTTTGAACTCGGGGAGGAAGTGGAGATGTGGGCTCTTTCTTCTTTCACTTGCCCCTAGCTATGGCAGTGGTGCCAACAATTGGGGGTGAGGGTGGTGCGGAAGGAGCCTGTACTGTAATCTGCATTAGGATTTCCTCGATCTAAGGAGGGAGATATGGTTGAGGAATCATCATGGGTGGATGAAGATACCATACAAGGATGGAAAGCACTATGTTTGGAAGGGTAAGGGTCACAGTTACCTAGAATGATTGGACTCTAGGTGGGGGGTAGAAAAAGGGAATTTGAGTAATGATTTGAGGGATTGTCTCCCAAACAAGGATTTTCCCCTGGAGGGGGGGGGAAATCAGGGATGGGTTATCAAGGAATTATTGAGGTTATAATTATTCAACTCGTGGAACGTCGAGGTGTGGAGAGTCCTCGTTGGGAGGAGTAGTGTCTCCCATATCAGTTCCATTAGAAGATACTACACACGCTTGTGCTGAAGGGTGTAGGAGAGGTGGTGCTCCATGATATTCCCCCAGCAAGGATGGGTCCTTAAAAATTACAGGACCAATGTTGATGAGCGAATAAGCGTCTGAGCTAGTGCGGACAAGAGGAAGAATGTTATCGATGTTGGCAGAATGGTTAGGATCATAATGTGTAATTTGGTCGATGGTGAGGATTTTCCCGTTGTGGGGGAACATCATTGTTCAAAAAATAGAAGAGGTTATTTCCTTCATAGCATACATGTAGCTACGCCCGAACAATATATTGTAATCAAGTGGGGTGTTGATAACTTCAATGTTAATGAGGATGGTTTTTCCCCCAAGTTTGACGGGGAAATTTTGGAAGATCCCTTTAGGGGAGGATGGTCGACCATCATAGGCTCTCAAGGTGATGGAAAATGGTACTAGCTCAGGGGAGCCAAGTTTTTTCCATACTAATTTGGACATGATTCATGTGGATGCACCTTCATTGATGATACACCAATGAACTGTGATGTTTTGAATCTTAACTAGTATCTAGAAAGCTACCAGGGTGAGGAGGCGTGGTTCTCTACTATATAGATAAAAGGTGATGATTCTGGTTTCTTCTGGGTCAATGGCCGCCAAGGAGAAATAATCTAGGTGGATATTGGTGGCCACCCACCTATTACACGGGCTCGAAAAACAGTTTTCCATCTTGGCAGTTTTTCGGTGGTTTTTCGGGTTCTAAACTTTCGGGGTCGTTTTGAGGCCCTAAACGACATTTTTTGGGGATTTTTCACCCAAGTGATTGTTATAGGCACTAACCTAGGCCAGTCAAAAAATGTTCTTCTCGGTTAGACCTTTCCAACGATGTATCGACTGCTCCAAATAGAGATCGTATGAAAAGTTACACCCTTGGGAAGTTGACGTATAAACTACCCCCATCGGGGCCCACAAACCTTTTGAGCCTCATTGTAAAAATCATCTTCTTGCAAATGCGAGTAGCCATCACATCTCTTCTCAGAGATAATATGCCACCATTCTAGCAAGTCTTTCACTCTGTATTTTTAGAGTTCTGTACATTTTGCACATTAATAGAAATTGTATACTACTGTATCTCTGTGTTTATGGTTTCATCTCTGATACATTTCTGTTATATCATTGGATATCTGAGATATCTCTATACATTTATTTATTATATCTCTTCTCTCATTTTGTGCCAAAAAGAATCCAGATCAGTGGTATCAGAGAAGGATACTCTTGATCGTTTTTCAGTGCATGTCTCTTATGAGGTCTGAGTATAGCAAGTTGGGTCTCGAGCTTGTCTCTCTTGAAGACAATCACGCTCGCATGCCCAAGAAACCCTCCATGGAGGAAGAAATAAAAATGACAGAGAAAACGATTATATTAATATGTTTCTTGAGAAACCTCTCACGCGATAGAGGGATGAAATGATGGAGAAATTTTCCCACATCCTTCAACACATGCCGATAACAACATGCGTGTCTTCATCAAGCGGCCACTTTGGTGGCACCTCGCCTTTCAAGGTACAAGTTAATTTTGATATTCCCATATTTGAAGGAGAGATAGATGGAGATGCCCTAGAAAAATGCTTAAATCTGCTAGAGGGTTATTTCTCTGTTCATAATTTCTTCAACATGGAAAAGATCAGCTTCACAATCCTTAAGGCTCTCCCCCATGTCAAACATATATGGGGCCGAGCCCACTTGGGATATTTTTGTGGATGAGGTAAAGGAACAATATTACCCTGTTGGAAACTATGAGGACCATTACATGATATGGACCACACTACAGCAAGAGAGGGGCCAAGCAGTTCCGGAGTTCACCAATACCTTCCATACCTTACGCACCAAGATGGGTATCAAAGAATCCAAATGAAATTTGGCTCTGAAATACCGTGGGGCTCTACAAAAATACATCCAAACTGAAATGGATTTTCTGGACAACTCATCACTTAGTGTTTCTTAATGATATGTTGTTAAAACCAAGAAGAATTTAAGCACCAGAAAAAACGCGAGTTCAGGTCTACAAATCCACAACAACCAAAGTATGATAAAGACGACTCTAACAAACAGTCTCCCGAAAACCAGTGCAAGTCACAGGAAAAGAAGTTTCACGGGAAGACGAAGAAGGACATTGGAAAATGGTGCGATTTCCACAAAATCCCCTGGCACAACACCAATGAATTTCGCTCAAAACAATCATTGGTGGCTGAGATCAAAGACAAGGAGCCGAACCCTGATTCAGAATCTGATTCAGAAAATGCTGGTAGAAGACATATCAACAACACAAACCCCACTACTATTTTCGCGACCGCAACAATTCAACCAAAAGAACCAATAGATCCTGAAGAGGGGGAGCACCTTTTTCATTCACAGATGTGGGTGAAGGGGACCCCACTGCATTTTATTGTTGATACTGAAAGCCATAAGAACCTCGTTTCAGCAGAGGTCTTCAAATAATTGGTATTGTCGACAACACCACACCCACAACCATACAGTATTGGGTGGCTTTGCCAGGGATGAGATATTAGTGTCAGACAATAGTGTCGATTGTCATATGGCATCCAGCCCTTCAAGAATGAGGTATTATGTGATGTTTCCTGACTGAATGTATGTGATGTTCTCTTGGGCAAGACATATATGTGGAAACACCATGCTATTTATGAGTCTCGACCCTGTAGTGTCATTATTACTCTAGGGGCTCATCTCTACAGAATACCAGAGGTAATTCCGACTACTGTACCACCTAAATAGTGCCGCAAGATAGTATCTCATACTACAAAATTGATCTTCTTCACAATTTTTTCAAAAGGTGAACAAAAGGATACTACAACCTCAGACCAAGCACCTTCTATCCAACAAAAGAAGGTCAACAAGAATGTAAAAAATCATAAAGATTCCTTTTTCACACAGACATGTCATGTATCCTGACTGGTTGAACAGATTCAATCCCTCCAGCAACATGTTCATGACAGCCTTCCACAAACCAAGTAGTGCGACGTCTCCAGCAATGCAAGCATCTCACCAAGATTCAGATTCAACAAACAATACCCCTTCTCCCCCGGGAACTCAACGTAATGGAGACAAGGAGAAAGGATTGATCTAGGTGGATATCATTGGCCACCCACCTATTCCACAGGCTCAAAAAATAGTTTTCCATCTTGGCAGTTTTTTGACAATTTTTCGAGTTCCAAACTTCCGGGGCCTTTTTGAGGCCCTAAATGACGTTTTTTGGGGATTTGGGGCCCAAGTGACTATTAAAGGCATTGACCTAGGCTAATAAAAAAAAAAAAAATCTTGGTTATACCTTTCCAACAGTGTATTGAGCACCCCAAACGGAGATCGTATGCAAAATTTATGCCCCCGGGAAGTTGACATATCAACTACCCCCATCGAGGCCCGCAAACCTTTTGGCTTTTCATCTTTAGGGGTTACGATTTTGGATTTTACTTATGTTAAAAAGGCCTTTGGAGCCTCATTGTAACAATCATATTATTTTTAATGTGAGTAGCTGTCACATCTCTTCTTAGATATAAGCTTCCACCATTCTAGCGAGTCTTTCACTCTGTATTTTTACAGTTCTATACATTTTTCACATTAATAGAAATTGTGTACTACTGTATCTCTTTGTTTATGGTTGCATCTCTGATATATTTATGTTATATCATTGGATATCCGAGACATATTTGTACATTTCTTTATTATTATATGTGCGCGGGTTACAATTCTGACAGGTGCACAGAGGGTGCACAGTGTGCATAGCAAAGAAGTATATGGCGTGCACAGTGCACAAAGTGCACGTCTGTGGGAAGGAAAATCCATGCACTTCCTATTACGCGTCAGGGGAGAAATTTCCAAGTGAAATACTCCACCTCCAGCTCTGAATTTTTCCTTTGACAGGTTGGGCTAGGCCGGTTTTGGTACCTGCAAGACAAATTGATTAAAAAGAAGTGCTCTCTAAAGCTCAAATAGGGTGGAATTTGATACCTGTCCCCAGTATGGTCGACAATATATTGTGTTGGTTTTGTCATTTGGGTGAGAAAAAAAACAACACTTTCATGTCTACATGAGCCTGCTAGACAAGACAGGAGTTTGTGAGGGGGTTAAACAAGCCAAACACATGTAATAAACAAAGAAACAAACTAAAAAAACTAAGAAATAAAAGTTAGAAAGCATGAGAAACTTAGAACCATAAAAATCAACCAATGAACAACATAATGCTACCAATGGATCAATAGATTAGTAGGCAAAACACTATAGAGAAAAATGAGGACTTATGAGTCCCCTCTTCCTCCTTGGGAGGGCTCTTTAGTTCTGTTATGGAGAGCTCTTCATACAATGGAAGAAACGGAAAATGGTGAAGAAAATCAATGACTATTCCCTCAAGAGGTGAGTGCAATGGCCTATTGCAATGATGCTTGAAGGCTCCAAAGAGAAAAGAGGATTCTCAAGGGAGAATTCTTGCAGCATAACAATACAATGAAGATCTTTGTTTCTTAGTGTACCCATGTCTCTTATTGATAGAATTTCTTCAAGGAAAAATGTAATTGGTTCTTGGTATGAACAAGGGGCCTTTTAGGGCACCTTTTAGTCCTTGACCAACCCCCCATTCAGATTTTGCTCAGATATGAAGGTCAAATCATTTTGGGAGATGGTCCATAAGTGGTTGAGGGGCCGACAATATCCATAAATGCGTCATTCATAGAAGTGTGCGGCTTTTCTCATACACAGTCATGCACTCGGCGCATTGTGTTCTTTGAGGGATTTGTTGGCCCACGCACACTGTGCACTGTGCGCTCACTTCCTTTGGTGAATTTGCGCATGTCAATTTTTGACCCAATTGTATATTTTTTTTCCTTTTGAATGCATTTAAGTGTTGCAGGTGAACTAATTGTTGTTGGCATTGTTGTGTTTATGTAACCATTTGCATGCAATATTGCAGACAATATTTCAGTAAGTAAGTATTGAAACTGAAAACATGCTAAATACTGGAACCATGATAGTAGATGAAAATTAAACACTAGAATGACTGCTTCCACCCTCGCCTCTGGGAGGAATTTTCCCTGTAGAAGCACATGCACAATGTCCATGACAAACCATACATGGTTGGTTAGAGGTTTTGCCTAAGATTGAGTCAAGAAGGTTAGCGAGATGGCAATCCATCTACTCCTAGAAAATGTTTTCTCCGCTATGTCCCTGCGAAGCTCTAAAATTAATTGTAGTTGTTCATCCAAGAATTTCCTTGGAGAATGCATCTTCATTGTTCTGTTTGTATTTCACCTAGGAACTTGTGAACTGTTGGAAGTGGCATTTTGGCTATGCAAATAAGAAGAAACCACATTAGGTGACTGTTCTGCTACAGGAGGGGTGGAGGTGGTTGAATTGGCCTGTGAATGCTCAGAGGGAATTTCTGCCTCTACCCGAGTGGCATTTTCCCAACTATCATATTCTTCTTGTCTCATTGCAGAAGAGGATGAAAGCGGGGTAGAATCAAAGAGGTTGGAAGAGGAGAGAGGAGAAGGACGTCGACCAACTGATCCATGAAAAGACCCCAAGCCGCGACTGGATTTGCCTCTTTCCTAAGACATCGCGATGGAGAAAGGGGCCAAGAACCAAAGGATATAAGCAAAGGAAATGGAAACAAATAGAGGGAAGGGGACTAAAAAGAAGAATCCAATAACTGCAGAGATATGTTTCCCAACATGTGTGCAAGTGAATATGGAAATAAGTTGGAGCAGAGCTAAATTGGCCATGGTGAGGTTCGAGGCCTAATACAACCCTCCGCAAATCTTGGTTTAATTCGTATTAATGACATATCTCCTCCAGCCTTTTAGACATTAATGAAAATATTAACAGTTCCTGCAGGATGAGCTATTAGCATTAAAGCTTAATAATTGCATATCTAGAAAGAAGTGTGAAGGTGGCGGGGATGGCAAAGAGAGATTAAGCATTGGACATTTTGTGAACCCGCCAAAGAGATTCCAAGAAATGGCCAAGTATGGAAAGAAGTCGGTCAGGCTTCAAAACAGGGTCACAAGTTATACTCAGGGGACGTGAGGTCCCGATGGTCAAATTGTATGTCTCCGAACTTTTGACTGCAAAATGTGTAACATGGAATAGGGCATGTTGACAGAATTCGGAGGTCAATTTGTATATCGCAGAACTTCGAGTGTTGTTTGTAGGTCACGAAACAATGGAAGCGTAATTTTGAGCAAGCCTGGTCGGGAACCGACGATGAAAATAGTGGCCAAGTATGGAATGGGGAAGAGGTTGGTCAGAATCGAGATATAAAAGTATGAGACATATTCGAAAAAATGACTAAGTAACCAAAAAGGGAAAGTAAAGGAGAAAAAGAAAGGGGAATTTGGTTGTAAATTTGTAGATCGGGGAAGCCCGGGTGTTGTTTGTAGGCGACGAAAGAATGGAAACTCAATGTTGATCCCGCCTACTTGGGAACCTGTGATCCAAAAAGTTGTTGAATATGGAACGGGAAAGCGGTCGGTCAAACTCGTGATATAAAAGCATAAGTGGAAATATGAACACGTGAATCCACCAACCGGTGCACCTAAACATTTTCTGAAAAATGACTAAGTAACAAGAAAGGGAAAGCAGAGGGCAAAAAGAAAGGGGAGGGCAATTTTCGAAAGCGGGAATTGGTGTTAACAAATCCCCATTGATGGTCTTAATAGTAACTATGAAGTGCATTAAACAGGTGAACAAGATCTTCAATCAAGGAATAGAGAAAGTGAGTCATGCTTATACTTTCCAGGATGTGTTTGCATAAGAGAAGTATCGAAAATCTATAGGAAAATCAATTTTGGGATGTTCAAGTAAAATTATTGTACTGTCAACTTCACCATAAGTATAACAATGACGAATTTCAATTTTAATTTTCTGTGGTTGATATCATAGTTCCAAAATATTTCTGAAAGTGAATTTTGGTAATTTCATCAATCAAGTAAAAGTGCTAAAATGAGCTACATATTACATTTACTTCACAGGGCTTACATTAAAATGAAAAGCAGGTCTTGTATATTCTTTAAGATCATAGAAAAACTGCTAAGATCTTGAATGTATCATCCATCCATAATTCATAAACCGTGCCCATGAGAACCATGAACTACAACAAAAATTCACATGAACAAAATTCTGTCAAACACAAGACATGACAAAACTAGCGGAGATTGGGCATTACATCCCAGCTATAACCAAATCCCCAAATGGGAACCAAGAAATTTGTCGATTACTATATTACCAAGAAGCAATATCGCTATGAACATTTTATTATGATAGTACTATGAACCAAGATCACGTTGACCTGACAATGTTCTAACATTACCAATCCTAGAAAAGAGTGTCAGCATTTAACTTAATGGAGTTTGAACAATGCCAAATTTACAATATTATTGAAAATTCCTAATGGTTTCATTCAGAGGAGCAAGCCATTTTGATGGTTCAAAGGATGGACCTGATTTATTCATAGTTGGATACTTTGTATGAGGTTTGTCCTCATTCTTCTCATTCCTAGACTGAACAATCTATGCACTTCCAGTTCAATTTGCCATGGAACTGAAAAAATCTATTCATATCCTCATCGGGTAGCATTGACAGATACACATGGGATTGTTTTGTTTCCTGCCAACACTTGATATGATTATTTTTTTTTGGTTTAGCTGATATGCAGTATGGCATTGTTCTCATTTAATGTAAATTTTCTATGGATTTGAAAGTCACATAGCATGTAGACATTGTTTTCCTTTTTATGTAGGTATACTTCATATGGAAATTCTGCTAACCAAGGAAGCACATCTTATAACAGAGGTTGTCTAATTGTACAATGTACGATTGTGTTTCTGACGTTTCAGATGGAAGCATTGAGGCAAAGTCTATATATGTAAGGGCATTTTTTACTGCATCATAGAAAATCAATTGTACCATCATTTATGAAAGGAGAGGCAGAAGCAAGAGAGTTGAATTTGGCACATATAGGCTCGAAGGGGGTCGAGTATGCATTCGCTGCAACCAAAACACCCTCAACCTGAGAATGTGAGCATAGTAGTTAATATATTGAACAATATAATATACAACTGTACAACAAAAAAACAGTATAAAATTGGTCAAGGCAATTTTTATGAGAAAAGTGTGGATGGAATTGTAGATGTATACACACAATAGTTGTCAAGCTAGTTAGTTTCTTAAGATCCTATACTATGTCTGTTATCAATTTTGTTACAAATGTTGCTTGGGTTGTGTGAAAGATCCTTTCTTTAAAATCTCTTTTATTTGTTATATTTTTGAAGAGTATAAGTGGAAATTTCGATTTATGAAAGTGTTGTTCCATTGAAGAAAACAAATTTGAATAGGTGTCAAACAATTGCAGCTACAACATGGAACAGTGTAATAGTTATGTAACATAAATGGGATATATGAACATGTGAAAGTAAAGGAAAAAACGGGATATGGAGAATGGTACCATTTCCTTGTCGTTGTCTGACTCTCCATCTTTTATATGGAGAATGTGTTGCGAGCCAAGTTTTCTCACGAGTGTGACAGTTGCACCAATGGTTCTAATTCGGTAAGTGTCATTGCTTTGTGCAAGTTGGCTGATTGTTGTGTCTAGTATGAAACGATATTCTGAAAAAATCATGGGAATTTTTTCCACAATACTTGTTTCATTGAGCG